>JABUQX010061075.1:25000-27500 GCA_015478945.1 Trachelipus rathkii | reverse complement strand
GGAGGATAGCTTTTTCTCCAAGGTGTTTTATGTGTAGGTTGGATATTGAGTCTGGACCTGTTGCTGTTGAATTTTTGAGGGTTTTAATGGCTTCTAATATCATGTTGGTTGTGAATGGGGGTGGGAGGGTGTGGTCTAATTGAAGTTTTCTGAGTTGTTTTTTTATTTTCCTATTATCAGGGTGGGTAGGTTTCCGGGAGATGTTTGCATAATGTTTAGCAAGACTATCTGATTGTTGTTTTGGGGAAGGGAGGGAGTTATTGGGTAAAGATGGGGATTCGTGGGATTGTGGGGGGTTGTTTTGAGAGTTGTTTAATTTTTTGATGACTTGCCAGGTTTTCTTATTGTCTATGCGAGAGATATTTTGTTGTAAGTATTCTGAAAACTTATTGGTAGTGTTGATAGTTATGAGGTTGGAGATTTGGGCGTTTAGGTTTGTTATTTGGTTGGAAATGTGTGGGGTGTATGGATTGAGTTTTCGGAGGGAGTTTCTCTGTTTAATGAGTTGGCTGATCTCGGGGTTGAGTTTGGGGTTGTATGCTTTTCTGTGGCCTTTGGGTATATAGAGGTTTGCTGATTTAATGATTGTGTTGTTTAAGTGAATGATGGAGGTGTGTAGGGATGTTGTATCGTCGATTGGTATTGGGTTGATATGGGTTTCGATATGGTTAGTAAATGCAGGCCAGTTTGCTTTTTTGTAGTTAGTGTATGTGGTAGTCTTTTTTTGGGGGGATTGATGTGGGGAATTTAGAGAAATAAGAATAGGAAGGTGGTCCGATTGTAGGTCAGTGATAGTGTCCCAGGTTAGTAAGTGGTGTAAGGAGGGGGAACAGAATGTAACGTCTGGGGAAGTAGGGGATTGGTTAACTTGGGGAGGGATTCGGGTGGGGAGGTTTTTGGAATTAAGGATATTTAGGGATTCTAATTCGTTAAGGATATGGTTGCCTCGGGGGTCAGAAGGGTAGTCTTTATACCAGGCCGTGTGGTGGGCGTTAAAATCGCCTCCGAGGATGAGATTTGGGTGTGTGGATATTATTGATAGTGGGGGTGTGAGGTTGTTTGGGGGGGATTTGGAGAGGTGGGGTGGCGAATATAGAGATTGAAGATGTTATAGGTGGTCTTGTTCAGGAGGATGGAACAAGATTGGGATTTTATTAGTGCGTCTGGTAATAGTATGGAGGTGTCGGAAGTTGTGTTGTGGTAAGTAATGTGGTTATGGATCAGTGTTAAGAGGGAGTGTTGTGGGGGGTGGGAGGGGGAGTAGATGGCGTCATAACCGTAGAACGTGGGGAGTGGGGTGTTTTGGGGGAGGGAGGCTTCTTGTATGATGGCTATATGGATGTTATATTTTTTAAGGAATTGGTTGAGTTCTATGGCTTTATTGTTTAGGCCGTTAATATTTAATTGTAATATATTGAGTTTTAGGGGGTTGGTTATGGGAGGGGGAGGATTTTGAATAATAGTGGGAGGGTTGCAAATTGCACAGGAGAAGCCAGGGTTATTTCTGGGGAGAGTTTGAAATGGGGAGCAGGCCAGGTGAATCCACTTTTGGCAACTCACACATTGAATGCTATTTAAACCTACTTGTTGTTGACAGATGGGGCAGTAATATCTAAGGGGACCCGGGTTTCTCTCGACATCACCCGACCGAAGGAGAAGCAGTCCCTTCACCAAGAAAAAAGAAACTGACAGAAGAGACAGATTGGAGACATTGTTGAATGAACGAGATAAAAATGACAGAAAAACAAAGCAATTTACGACATGTGGGCCCGGGCGCAAGCTTGGCTCCTTTCTTCGGTGCTATATATATATTATATATATATAGATATATATATATTATATATATACTTATATATATATATATATATATATATATATATATATATATATATATAATTTATATATATATATATATATAATATATTATATATATATATATATATATATATTCAGTTACGTATGAAAATGAAAGATATAATTGAAAACTAGACTTGTTCTGATAAACCTTTTACGTTTCACCCAATCTATTATTATTATTATTATTATTATTATTATTATTATTATTATATTATTATTATTATTATTATTATTTATTATTATTATTATTATTTACTGTTATTATTATTATTATTATTATTATATTTAATTATTATTATTATTATTATTATTATTACTATTTTTATTATTTTTATTATTTTTATTATTATTATTTTTATTATTATTATTATTATTATTATTATTATTATTATTATTATTATTATTATTATTATTATTATTATTATTATTATTATTATTATTATTATTATTATTATTATTAATGTAAAACAGGTACTCGTAAGAAACCATAAAACAAGAAAAATTATAACAATAGCTGGACAGTGTACATACCTCCAGATATACTTCCATACAAATTTACAAATATATGCAAATATATAAAAGCACCCTTACATACATACATACATCATAATAATAATAATAATAATAATAATAATAATAATAA
>JABUQX010061075.1:0-20000 GCA_015478945.1 Trachelipus rathkii | reverse complement strand
TTTTTCCAACCTCTTTAATTTTAATATTAACATCTAAAAAATTAATGTAGTTATTTTTTGCTCTTTCAAAAGTAAATTTTAAACACCTGATCTAATCTACAGATAAAGGAACATACTTGAATTTCGACTCTTTCACTCCTCTAAACTACAAAATTGCTACCATAAAAGACTTAGTTCACCGGAGCGTTTAAGATAGTCGTTCTGATGGACCCTTTTTAATATGAAATTAAAAAGATACCACAGAAATCTAATAAACAACTAACTTCCCCCAGTATATTATAGAGAAAACTATTAAGAACACTTTAAATAATTTATTTACCAATACCATGAATGAAAACGAAAACGATAAGCTCTTAGTATATTATAAACTTATAATATCAGTCAGATAAAAGAGGAAGAGAACAAATTAAAATTAATTTTAAAAGAGCATATTAAAGCAAAAGACGGGAAGAAGCTTATATTAAGATCGTACTATAAGCCATTGAAACTAAGCTCGTGCTTCTCTACTCGTGAAGCGCTTTCGGATGGTGAGAGTAGTAACGTTGTGTACCGATTTCAATGTTCTGAAAGTGGATGTAACGCCTCTTATATCGGATACACAACGAATACCCTCAACATGAGAATGTCGCAACATAAGTATAACCCGAGCAAAATATTTCAACATTTTAAAGACCACCACAAAAATTCCCGATAACAGCATAAAAGAGGCTTCTCCATCATAACAAGAAAAAATGATTTTTATGAATTGCGCCTAGGGAAATCGTTGCTCTTAAGGAAACATAAACCAATGATAAACATAAAATATAACGAAATGTTCAATTTTTTGAACATCTTTAAATGACAAAAAGTCAATGTAAGTTAACTTTTCTAACTTTTAAATTATTAATTTTATTTATTTATTTTTGTTAATAGTTTACACGACATTTATTTTATCAAAATTGTTAAAATATTAAAAATAAAATTTATTCCTTGAAAATGTCCGAAGTGTACGGACGAAAGCTTGGTACTATACTTAAATCAATTGTTTTATTTTATTCAAGAATAATTTTAAAGAAAATTTCTTCTGTTAAAAGAAATACTTTCAGGAGGCTTGAAAAAGCATAAAAATCATTCATTAAAATAAATGCTGATATTGAGTTTTTAATAATAATAAAATAAAATAATAATAATAATAATAATAATAATAATAATAATTATATAATAATAATAATAAATAATAATAATAATAATAATAATAATAATAATAATAATAATAATAATAATAATAATAATAATAATAATAATAATAATAATAATAATAATAATAATAATAATAATAATAATAATAATAATAATAATAATAATGGTACTTGTTAATCCTACAGAATTTCGGTTCTGCAATTATTAAAGAGATAATTTTACTGCAGAGCTTTGGGTCCTGCTCCTTTCTAAAGAGATAATTAAGAAACTGATCGTTTCTTATTACTAAAGAGATAACTTAAAGATTCAGTGGCCTATATCGTTGCTGGTGTAGTTGGTGAACTAACAATTTTAAGTCTTCAATCATTACTTGTGTAGGCCTTCACCATTAGAAGAGACCTCTACGTTAAGCCAGCGCTTACATATATACAGTATATATATATATATATATATATATATATATATATTATATATATAATAAAATATAAAAAAAAAATATATATATATAATATATATATATTATAGCGCTATATATATATATATATATATATATATATATAATTGATATTGAGCATCGAAAAACTCTCATTCTCATATTCTTGCTAATTTTCATTTCAGCTTGGAATCGTGTGGGATATTATTAGAAGAGCTGAGAGTTTTCAACATATATATATATATAAATATCAAGGATAAATATTATATACATAATTACGCATATATATTATATATATATATATATATATATATATATATATATATATATATATATATATATATATATATATATATATATATATATATATATATATATATATAATATATATATATATATAAGAAAAGTGTATATAACGTTCAAGTATTATGTGTTCAAGTAACACATGTATTTTTAAGAAGTCTCTTATTAATGATATTTCTTTGTAAATTCTGATCTAGCAAGTGATCAAAAAGTAGTATTTATTCTCCAATTAGTATATCTCGTTGTTCACAGAAAAGTGAAGTTTTACCTATTATAACTGTATATTAAGAAGTGTATTATAACGAATAATCTACAGAATCCTCAGGCTCACACGGCATTATTACATTACAAGACACCTCTGTAACGACCAAGAAATTGGTTAAATTGTGACAGATACTATTCTTCATCGACTTGGAATCGCTGGTTAATTTATGACAGTTACTACTAAGGAATTTATTTTTTCCCCATTGAGGGCTTCGAGACTCATATATCATTGGCTCCGCTACTTCATGCATCAAATATTTCTTCAGAAAATAGATGTCTGCCTGAAGAAAAACTTAACTGGTTTTTAAAGGAAAAAAAGAGAAAGGAAAAAGAAAAAAAGAAAGAAAAGGAAAAAAGAAATTTGTGTGTAGGGCTTATAAAAGGGTAACACTGTATCGAGTATAAGCTGTAGGGCTCAAAAATATAGTATTTTTGTATCTATGGGGAATATTTTATATTGTATTTTTATTCATCATTTGGGTTTAAACCACGCTAGTAGGAAGTAATATACAAACAAATTTTGCTTGTTCTTTATTGGATCCGGCATCATTGAATTCGATGACGTCACTAATCTGTAATAAGTAACCTCGCGCATTGTTTAAAAAAACGAATTTTTGTGTTCTTAGTTTTGTTCATTATTTTAGTTATTTAAAATATTAGATCAAAGATTAATATAATATACTATAATATATTTATATTATTACTAAGTATCTGTTGTTTAGTAATTTATTTTCTTGTTGCGGAAATTGAAAAGGAATATCACGGAGTATTTTGTCCTATTTTCAGTAATTGATTTTCCGATTAACGAGGTTTTATAAGGGAGATATATAACGGGTAAAGTATAATGTATTAAACCTTTTATTATTATTTTAACCTTTTTTATTTACTATTTTATGTGGGTATATTAGATATAAATTGATAGAGTAGGTTTTAACTTTATCATATTTTTAACCTTTTATACTATATTTTATTGTGGGGTATATTTCTGCGTTATATTTGGTGAGCGGGTTGTGCCCTAGTATGGAAGTGCCTAGGGGCCCGCTGGGCCATAAAGCGTGCAGCATTAGGTAATATATAGAGAAGGAAAAGATGGGGAGGAAGAGAGTAATTAAGGTGGATGCTCATGAAGTGAGAGGGGTAAACGAGGATTGAAGAGGGAGGAAGTGGCGTTAATGTTTGAAGAAAGAAGGTTGGATGTACTAGGGTTAACAGAAACTAAGCTGAAGGAAAAAGGCGAGAATGACTTTGGAAAAGACAAGGTATTATCAGGGCTGATGAGAGAGTGAGGGCGAGAAGGGTGGAATTAGTTATGAGGAAAGAGGTGTTGGGATTCAAGGTAGTTTGTCAGCAGGTGAGTCCGAGCGATTAATTGGGTAAAAAGTTGAAATTGTGGGGTTGAATTGGTTTTTCTAATGCGCATATGCAACCCAGTCGAATGAGCGAGAGAGGAGAGAGAGAAAGATTTGGTGAGTTTAATGAGTGTTGGGAAAGTTCGGGGAAAATGATAAAATTGCCTATTGGAGATTGAATGCAGAGTGGAAGGAGGGGAGGGAGATAATAGACCATTTGGGTATGGGAGAGGAATGTTAATGGAGAAGGTCTTTAGGGTTGTGTGTTGAAAGAAGAATTATAGTGGGGAATACTTGGTTAAAAAAAAGTGAGAATCATAAGTATACATGGAGGAGTGAGATAACGGGAGGGAGAGCAATACTGGATTATTGTGTGCATGAAGGGCGAGGATAGATGCAGATACTAGATTAAATGATTCAGAGGGGCGGCGAGGGGATATCGCCCGATTCACTATTAGCTGGTTGCTAGATTAAGGGTCGGTGGGGAGAGGTTGATGGTTTGAGAAAAGGGAGAAAAGAGAGAGTAGAATGATTAAGGTGGAAAAATTGGAGGAGACAGTGTGTAAGAGGAGTTTAGGAGAGGTATGGAGATAGGTGGAGAACGTGAGAGGGACGGGAATGGGGAGGTGAGGGGAGTGGATGAGATTAAAGAGCAGTATGTGAAGAGGCCTAGAAGGTATGTGGAGTTAACAAGGTGGGGAAGCAGAGTAGGGACTGTGAAATCGCTGGAGTTGAAGAGAGTGAAGGAGGGGGTGAAAGAAAAAGGACGCTTATGTGAACAATGTTGGAAGTAGGAGAGAGAAACTGGAGAGAAATGAATAGAAAGGGGTTAAGAATGGAAGGCAAAGACGGGGGGTGGACCCCGAGGGCGAAGAGAAAGAGCAAAAATGAATGGTGTAGAAAAGTGACGGAAAAATTTTGAATCGGGGAGCAAAGATTTCTGGAAACCGAAGTAATAAAAAAGGAAGAAGAAGGAGGAGGTTGGGAGAGGAAATTAAGAGGAGATGGGATGAAAACGATAGGAGGAGACGGATAGGTGAGAAGAGGTGGGGAGTATTTCTGGATATTATGAAGTGGGGGGGGAGGGGAGAAAGATTGCAAGAGGTGAGGATGGGATGAATTGAGCAGGGAGGGCGGAGAGAGATGAGAATGACCACAATGGCAGGAAAAATAATTTAGGCCTTGAATAAAGGAAAAAAAGGAGTCTGCCAGTCTGGATAGTGTAGAGAATGGAAATGTTGCAAAGGGAGCGTATATAGGGGTGGAGCAATGCTATAGTGATCATAATATATGTGAGGAGTGGTGAGGTTACCACAGCATGGGAATATGTTGTTTAGCTTCTCCTTATAAGGGGAAAGGGGATAGGAGGAATTGAATTTAGAGGTATATGTCTTTACGTGGTAGGAAAGGTATGAGAATACTGGATTGATGAGAGAGGTTTTACGGAGGGGAGAAATGGGCGGAAAGAACAATAGGATTTTATGAGAAAGAGCAGGTGTTGTATCAAGTGATTATACCTCCACATAAAGAAGCTTGTGGAGAAAAGTATAGAGAAAGGGAGTGTATGGGTGTTTTTTAGATTAGAGAAAGCGTGATGATAGAGTAAAGAGGAGTGAATGTGGAGGGCTGTTGGAGAAAATGAGAGTGGGCAAATTAGGTAAGGTATTTAGGGCCTTTATATAGGAACTAGTAGATGTGTGTTGAGAGTGTTAGAGGGGAGAGTGAGCACCTCTCTTTTTGCGTGGCCGCTCTGAGAGATTGAGGCAGGTTTGTAAGTCACCTGGCTATTCAATTTGTTTTGAGAGAGTGTTTGCCAGAGAATGGTGAGGGAGGGGAGGGGGTGGAATGCCATAATGCGCACCCCAAAAACATGTAGTAGAGACGAACGCAACCATCCAATTACACAATGTTTGGAAGACCAATCACGACACTACATAGACCGAAGAACGCGAGCAGCACTGAGAAGCACTCGTAGCACCGGAGTTTCACACCGCTCTTCGATCATGTGACTCGCAGCAAGCCTCCACCAAAAATAAAATCACCTCAGTACACGAGCATCAACACAGTCTTCACAGTTTCACGCGGCAAGAAGAAAGAGCCGCGAAGGGCTAACAAAACGACCCACACAGAACGTCAATTGAGTTCACAGACAACGATACGCGCCGCCTTCTCCAGTATTCTAAAGAATTAAGAATTTTAGATATATTAAGCATGGATCTGCACCGGCAGCCAGCGGCACGAATTGAACCCAGAGGAAGATAGACATAAGTAGTATAAGAATCAAAAGCTAGCTCAACCTGTGCTAACACATCTATAGCGAATAAGTCTCATCACAATTATAGATTAAGACTCTCGAACACAAAATTCGCTTAACTTACCAACCTAAACACCCCAGACACAACGATACAGGACAAGGCACACCCAAAACCTATCGAGCCGGTGTTGTAGGTGTGAAAACATAGAAGGATTGAATAGCCAGTCCAGAGAAGAAGTAGGAAGATTTTGAATTAGAGAGCTCTCGAGCCAGGCGGTTTATGCAGGCCCTGAACAAAGAAGGATGAGACAAGGAAATAAAGAATTGGTGAAAGAGACCGATTGCTGAAGTTGGAAACAGGCGTGGTGGAAGAGCGAGAGGCGGAAATCGTTAAATGTATGGCATCTTAGTGAGAATGAGAACAGAGTCGTTAGAGAGTTTGGGAGGCGGAGGGATAGAGGAGAGAAGGAGACCAGAAGGAGGTTCGGATGGATGACATATAAGAGATGATTGAGGAGGAGCGGTATGAGAGGAAGAGCAGGGTGTTGCGAGGCATAGAGTGGGTGAGAGGTGGCGTGGAGGCAGATTACAGACGTGTGAATGAGGGAGCTGCACCCACTTACCCCGCCCTCAAGCGGGAAAAAGTGTAGTAAATAAATAAATAAATAAATAAAAAAAATATTATATATATATACTATATATATATTATATAATATATATATATAATTATATATATATAATTATATACATTAATATATATATATAGTATATATATAGTTATATATATATAATATAATATATATATATATTCAAGGATAACATTAAATGACAAAGAACGAAATTTTTAATAAAAATTTACAAATCAAAATGCAGCTTAGAAGATAACATCGAATTGAAATTACTTATTTACTACCACTAGTTACTTTCATTAATAAAGATAATATTATAATAAGTATAAATGCAGTACAAAAAAATTGGCTAGCCCAACGGAAACCAATTTGATCGTTTAGAAATCCCCCTAAAATTGGACCGATAGAAAACCCTAAAGTTACCGAACACATATATAAAGTCGAAACTAGAGAATTCGTTTGCATGTTTTGGGAAAATCCCGCAAGAGTTGCGGCTTTATTAATGCCTGCAAATCCACCTATTGTTTGAGCTCCTTCACCGATTCCACTTAAAAGAAAAGCAACTATTGTTATTTCAGTACTTAAATTAAAGCTAAAATAAGGTGCGGGTCCTAGTAGTAATAAGGAAATAATGCAAATAAATGCTCCAACTGAACACAGTAAATTAGGGCAATCATATTTAGAGCATAGTTTGCCCCAAAACACTGATGAAACAGATAAGGAAAGGGCCATGCAAGCAAACATTAATCCTACCCATATAGGTGTGAGATTTAATTGCCGAATGTGAGGTTCTAAAACAGCCTCTAAGAAGCTTATGTTTAAGTAAGCAACAAACATACTGAGCATGCTTAAAAGTGTAGCTGAGTGCTTAAGAAGATGTCGATAACCATTTTCAAATTCTTCCTCTTTATAAACGTTATCACATCTCATTGGAAGAAAGAAAATGGCAATTGCTGCAAATAAAAGATAACCTCCAACTACGGCAAAAGGCAAGATAAAACCTCCTAGTTCAAATAAAATGCCCCCTATTGCAGGTCCCATTACAACACCAAATCCATATGAGGCTTGTATTAAACCAAAGCCTACTTCTACCTCATCACTAAACTCGAAAGACATAATACTTATGGAAGCTGTTCTGTATCCTGCGTAGCCGATAGCTTCAACAATCCTAATGGCCACTGACAATGCAATAAAAATTGTAGTATCATATACCTTATCTACGAAACCAAAAAGAATATTACAAACCCCTGTTACAAATAGGCTAATGTAAGTCACTTGCTTTGCACCTACATAAGGAATCGTTTTTCCGTATATAGGACAGAACACTAATATAACAAAACTGAAAACGCCAAATACAATTCCATATAAAGAAGAAGAAGCTCCTTTACTTTCTGCCACAAGAGGATAAAAAGGAGCTTGAAGAGCCACCGAAAATGTTTGAATTAAAGTAATAAGGCTAATAGCTATCGCAATTTGTATTTTGAATTTAAAATGTTCGAAAACATTTTGGAATCCTTCAAATTATCTTCTATTGAATCATCTTCTCTCGGATAGATGAGCCATTGAAGAGATAAAGATTTCCTGCAATATATATATATATATATATATATATATATATATATATATATATATATATATATATATATAGTATATACTATCATACAATATATAATAATAATACATCCCACTAGATATATATATATATATATATAGATAATATATAAGAGAGGAGAGAGAAGAGAGAGAGAGAGGAAAATTCAATTTTTATTGAACTTCTCAGGATGAAAACCTACTGCCAACCATCACTGATCCCAGGGAAAGGGAGGGAGCGGCGCTCCCTGTACTCAGAAAGACCCCTTGTGGATAATAATCTAAATCCATATAGCGTACATTTCATGTACGTGTGATTACCCTGGGGGGTTTCTCCCCCGGGAACCTATATTTCTATCGGTTTTTCCATGTACGTGCGTGAGTATGGTGTTAGCCTATGGTGATGTACTTCATGTCTGTTTTTTCCCCTACCCCCCTTTGTTCAGCCGCCTGTCCACTTAACCCAATGTCGAACTTCCCATGACGCACCATGGTTTAACGTACATGACCGTTTTACCTTTAAACAGATTAGACACTTGAAAGTTACCTTAAATGTGGATTAAGCTACACTACTTATTGTTCCCGGCGAGGTTTCGCGCATTCCCGGAGTACCCTGCGGGGTACCGCGCCCGTTGACTCACTGGCATTGAACCGTGTCCCGTCGACAGCGCCTGCGCACGCGAGAATACTCTACCGCTACAATGTGGTGACGACGCACACACACATAGTATGACTCACTCTTATTAAATAATATCCAAACTAGATTTCGACATCAGTGAAAGCCGCTCGGAGATGTTAGACACTGACCACTTATTTTGATCTTTCTTTACTCCCTTGTGCTACTGAGCCATTAGTCGATATGGGAGATTATTCTGTTATATCTTTTTCTTTGTCGGAAATTTCATCTGATAATAATTAATAATTATAATATAATGATATAATAATAATATTGAATATATATATCATAATTATATATATATATATATAGTATATATAATATATATATATATATATATATATATATATATATATAATATATATATATAAAATATATAGTATATATATAAAGATATATATATATATTATATATATAAGAATATTATATTATACTGCCCCTAATTATACAATGGTATCACCTCGCACACTCCGCCGTGTGCCTCTCACTCACTACAATGTGTTGAAGCTAGAGCGTCTGACACACCAATTTAGACATTTTTTATTTAAATTGATATTTAAACTATATATAATATTATATATATTAGATATATATATAATAATATATATATATATATATAAATATATATATATATAATATATATATAATACTATTGTTATATATAATATGTCGTGAAACGCATTTTTACAATAGGCTAAGGCGTACACGTTCCGCATCATGGCAGGATACGAAGAGGGAACAAAGAGACGATCGCGAAACGTCCTTACAGCCGTTAACCTCTTTAAATCGCAAATTATTATTTATTAACACGTATAATATATTATATAGTAATATAATCACCCTATACCCCATTCACAAATCCTCACACTCCATATATAAGTAACCACTCACTCAGCTACCATATTAATCATACTCACGATATGAACTACCTCCCCTAATAAGAACTAGCTCTAATACATAATATAGAATAATCTATTAACAGTAAGTTCACTTACTAATCACTCACAAAATACGCTCAACTCTCTTCTGGACCAACCACAGCTGAGAACGTTCCTCAACTAAGAATCAGTCAAGCTTCTCCTCACATCAAGTACTTCCCTCTACCACTCAGCTAGACACAACCTACCTCAGAGTAGTCCTGAAAGAACACAATCTCGTCTTCACACACTCCACAATCATATCAATAAGTTCCATACACAAATCCAACCGCCACACCCTGCTAACAAAACCTCTACATCAACTCCAATTGCACTAAAAAACAACCGCATAAGATAAATCTCACACCCGTAGCCCGCGCCTTGACACGTTCTCACACATCATCTTTATAAAATAAATTAAGCAATAATATTATATTTTAAAAATGACCGATGACATATAATGTATAGCCTCCAATATCACAAAACTCTCTAAGATCTAAAGAAAATGCACCCAGTAGACCTCCATCTTTTCTCGCACCTACACCCTGAGAGATCCAGTCCGCTCATTCTAAATCTATCCTCGGCCTTACTCTGATTACTTAATCCACTAGAAGATACCTTGTACTCCCCACTAGACCAATTTCATCATAACCCCAACTCATCCCACATGACGAGGACTCTTATAAAATCAGAGCTCTCACAATACCGCTTTTTATTTCTCAATCTCTCACACTATTTAAATAATACAAAGCCACCACCTCACGTTTACTAATCATCGAATCACCACGATAAAGAAAAGATGGCCGCAGACAGAAATGCTCCACCGCACAAAAACACTAGTAAAGCTTCACGGATTTTACGACCATCTCGTCGGCAAGGGCACAGATTTATAAACAATATCCCTTACCATTATAGCTAGACACTCACAGCTCTAACATAGACTCCAGCCAACTCCACACATGAGAATCCATCCCACGTGATAACATCGTAAACCAACGAGAACGCACACCCTACCTACGCTTTACCGTAGCGAGTACAATCAAGCTCCATTCCCAGCTTTCCACTATCCGTTATCACACCAAGCTACTCTAGACAACCGCCACCTTAAATCACGTAAAGGTCAGCGCCTAGACCGCAAGCCTATAAGCGAATATAGAGAGATCATCCTGTAAATAGCATTCATAGTCGCGTGCCTAGGTAATGCCTTCAACATGCAAAAACTGGTCCTCTAAGTCAAAGTCGATTAAGAACTAGTAATAGCGGTGACCTTTTTAAGATTACCGAATTATGCCTTCAAGTCTGACAAGCCCATTAATCATTTCATCGGGAGATAATTCCATTCACAACTGATAAGTATATCTGATACTCGATAACCCTGCGTGAAATTAAATTACCGTATTTCAACCTCTCGGAATAGATACTAAGCCTGCTAAAAGTGTTAAAAGAGATGCTATCAATTTCCAACAAGAATACTCACTGGCCACGAACAAGTAATTTCACGTCTCTCCTGACCATTAACGAGATACACCTTGAACCTACGTAACAATTTGAAAAATAGGTTCTGCACCTAACATCCCCGTCTCATGCTGAAGGCTTTAAGATAATATATTTCTAGGCGCTAATATCCTGATCTGGTTATACTCGCGAGTCTCCCCTACCTCCTGACACCGCACACCCGAGAAGAAAAGTCTTCTTGAGGAACTCAGCACCTTATCCAACCTGAACACCGACGCTTAAAATCATGTTTATTTGTTAGTTTTAGTTTTCGCTTTAATACTGTTTAACATCCTTGACTATAAAAAACCACAAGATTGGAGATGAGATTGTTTGATCGTCAGAATAAATTATTAAAATTCTATATAACTTCTATAAGGATAATCGCCGCTGACCCCCTAGTGAAGTTTTTGACATGAAATTTAGAATGCAAAACAAGTATTTACAAGAAATTTGAGTCGTGTACACTATGTGGTCGCCGAATGAAGGAAGATCTAGACTATCGTCCCATTGCTTCAATTTCTGCTCTTTTACACCCTAGTAACACCACTACTATTTGATGGTCACAACGATTATCTACGGTCCAATGTGACCTATGGAATATTTTGACCAAACTCGAGAGCACAATACTGTGTGTTCGATAGATAGCGAATAAGCGATCTAAAGTAACTCGATGAAGTCGGCTACTCACTATACTGATCTGCCTCGCAGCCTGCATACGAGACACTCACCTTCGCTAGACTATCACACCACAGTCCCGCTAGCAGACATAAAGGAACGTGCATCTCCGTCACACAACCTCATGACCCTTATAATGATTCAGAGATAATCAATGACCTCTGCTGATACAAATGAGCCGTAACAGTCATACAGTCCCCGTTAGCATCTCAAATAGTAAATACATCTGCTACATGCATTTCCTTTAGAACTGTTACTTTCCTGCCTTTAAACTTTTTCTAAGTTCTTGCGATATAAAATAATCCTTGAGGTCATCTTTGTTCAACCTGGAACCTCGTAATCCCTTACGCCTCAATTTTGCGACCTGACGTCGTCCAACATCTCATCAGAAACATCAGCCATCTGCGACCTTTTTGTATCCAGACGTAACGTGATTATCAATCCTGCATTATATCTGACTAATAGTGTTCGACATCCCTGATCATAAGCTTTATTTACCTATTATATTTCACCTCCTACTCTAAATAGCAGCAATGCGCTTCTCCATAATTTTGCAAAAATCCACCAGACCATATCCGCCGCCGTATTTCATCCTATAAACACTCTAACACCGTCATTATTACCAGGAACTTCTGTTTTATACTATTCTCTACACTGTAGCGGTAAGTTGATGAATGAAAAAAATATTAACCTAAGCCGTTACTATATAACTTATCCTGTACACTCCCTACTTTCTTGAAGTTTTTCTAATCATCTCATTAGGAAAGATTCGCAACTCTGTTTAATAAATAGTTCATCATATTGTAGTTAATATGGCTGCTTCTTTCTAATGTGAACTTTATACAACAGTGTCCCGTCAGTGAATGGATATGCCGTCCTTCCACATCTTTTATATGCATGCGTACAGAGCAAAATGTGAGCGCCTCAGAGGTAAGTAATGTACATTTGGGAAAGTTATCTTTCCCATATTTAGGGAAATGAACCACCCTCAATAAAGGGCTTTTGTGTTCCTACATACTGAATTTCAACTATAATCGGTTGCAAATGTATGCCATCCCTCCCTGATCTATGCTAACATCCTGAAGGAGGCATACAAAATGATGGAAGGCTGTTTATTGATCTTTAATTGGTACAAATTCTTTTGTCAAATTCTCAATCAGATGCCACCTCTAATTTTGATAATTTTTAATTATTCATCTGTTTTCGATTGAACTATTTAAGCTGCTTCAAACACTTTCTCTGAAATAATTCGCTAAAAAAATTCTATACTATTTTAATTTTTTCCTTCATTTTTCTTAAACCGAAGCTTATTTGATTATCTAATGAAAATATTCGTAATTTAAATAGCTGCGATAACAACGCCAAAATATTGCAATTCCCAATTTCCAAGATATCTCTTATCTTTCAACATTTTCGTTTTAACTGCATTGATTTATGTTATTTTTAATGTAGTTTTTACATACTCGACATCTCTATACATCATTATCCAGTGACGTGTCTGTTGGAGATTCTCAATATTAGCATCTAATATCATTTCGCATAATCCTACTTCATACATTCCTCTTTCAAGCTGAATAGG
Source organism: Trachelipus rathkii (assembly GCA_015478945.1). Classification (NCBI taxonomy): domain Eukaryota; kingdom Metazoa; phylum Arthropoda; class Malacostraca; order Isopoda; family Trachelipodidae; genus Trachelipus; species Trachelipus rathkii. Next base: position 6,655 of record JABUQX010061075.1, on the reverse strand, counting down.
ATTCATTAATTCTATAGTGAAATCCGATAGTTTATTATCAGGATATAGATCCAGCGACGCTGAAGATGGTAGAGTTAAATAGAAATGATCTACACTCTCCATGATTACTGTAATTACTAATTAAAAAAAAGCAAAACCTATAGTTAAGGTACATGCAAACCATACCACAAGCATTGCCCAAGGTTGTTCTTTCCCCTTTGAGGTCTACTGTAATTTAAGTTTACCACTCATATAGCAGTTTCAAATATATTAGTATTTACTGTATATATCTTGGAGAGTTGACCGAGCACCTCATTTTCCTGCATCTCACCTCACCGAGGTGAGTCGGCCAGTCCTAGTATCTTAGAAGATTATTATTACTTCTTGCAGTTTGTCAAGATATATCCAATTTCGTATCATAAGGCCATCAATCATCATTTATTTTTATTTTTCTTGTAAAATAAGTTTTTAAATAAAAAGAATCAATTCTTCAGCAAACTGTATTCACCAATAATCTCTTTCGTTTTCTACACTGATATAACAAATTTTATCACTGTATTGATGCTGTAATAGTTCTATGAAAGATCTGCTTCATAAGAATAAAGCTACGATCCATCCCAGTATGATTCCAAAATACTTAAAAAGTATTCATCTTTAGTAAAGATCACATGCATGCGTTCATCTTGATAGTAACGCTGTACCTTTCTACAATAGCCGCTTATTAATGAGAATATGTTATAATAACCATTATATCGTACGATAAAATTTCCTTGAAACTCTCTACCAGAAATTTCGCTTCCTCTATCTGTGCACACCAATTTAGGATATCTATTATCGTCCCTTATAATTTCACGTACGGCTTCCGCCACTGTCTGGGATCTCTTGTATTTAAAGCTTTTAACCATAAATATCTAGAGTAAACATCGATAATGAAAAGTAGTATTGGTAGCAGTAGTAGTAAGTGCGGAGCTTCGGCGCATCAAAGGATTAGCAAAGCAGTGCGTATCAGCGTTTAGCTATAAGAATCTGATAAGAACACGTGCTTCGAGATAACGCTAAATGCTTTTACTGATAACCGATCGTTTCGTTTCATATTTCGGTGTATTTAATTTATTTCTAATTTAAATAAAAAAAAAATAATAAAAAAAAAATAAAAACAATAAAAAAAAATAAAAAAAAAAAAATAAAATAAAAATAACAAAAATATTAAACCTTACACTAAATTTACTTCACCGCACCGCCACCGCACCGCCCAACCCCCCACACCGTACCGCGCCGTAGCGCACCATATTATATAATATATTATTAAATCTATTATTATTATATTATTATTGATTATTATTATTATATTATTATTATTATATTATTTATTATTATTATTATTAGTATTATTTATTATTGTCATTATTATTATTACTTATTACACGCCACGTGATCGTCAATTTTGAGCGCCTTAGTGCTCAACATCCGACCCGAACTCCGTTCAGCCTCCCTGTTCACCCCGCCGCCGCACCGTTCCGCCACCGCACCGCACCGCCACCGCAACTGCTCTGCCCCCAACTTGGTTTCGATTCCGCAGAAAGGCGACTCGACGTTCGCCCTGTTCTGACTCCGACTCGACTCCGACTCCGAATCATATATATATATAAATACTAATACTAGGTAAATTAATTTTTAGGCTCGGGCTCCGGCTCAGCCATGCTCCGATATCACATTGGTTAGAGTCATCCTAATCTGCGTTAAAATTTGAGGGCGGTTAGATATGAGCGTAACCTTGTGTATACGAATACGTACCCCCTGGGTCCCCCGAAGGGGACCCCACCCCCATTTAAAAAATCAAAGTTGTCGTATAGGCTAAATTTGGTGACGAGGAATCAGAGCTGAGTTTCTAGAAATAGTTAGCTATTGGATTATCTGAAGTTTTTGGCTTCCGCACCGGTGCAGAGCCGCTGCTGTGCCGGATTAATAAAACATTCGATAAACAACAATGTTTGTGTGTTTAATATAGGTTATCGATCGCTAGAGATTCGAAATGATTGTTATACAGTCCAGTATAGTGTCTAGTGTCCACAGATGGGGATTCCACCCCAAACATCAAATATTGACGTAGAAACTGAAACTCGGTATACAGCCTTCTTATGTAAGGTATCAATACTGTTGCCAGTGTTTAAATGTAGTAGCCACCGGATGATGGCCCCCAAAAAACTTGAATACTGTCGTAGAAGCTGAAACTTAGGTATACACCCATCATATAAGGTATCGTTGCTGAAGCCTGTGTTAAATTATGGTGAGAGCACCCCATGGGGATTCTGGCCCCCAAGAAACTGCAAGTATTTACGTTAGACATGAAACTCGTATATACCCCATCATATTAAGTACTCACATCATATATGGGTTAAATAGCCGAACACACCCCAGGAGGGTCTCCCCCCCCCAAAACCTGAAATCATTGGCTAGAACGACGAAACTTATTATAGACCTTTCCTTTGACGCTATCATCGTTGCAAGATCAAAAATAAGAAAGAAGAGAAATTCTGTAAAAAACTATTTTAAAAATTAAAAAAATTAAAAAAAATTACAAAAAATTAAAAAAAAAAAAAAAAAAACACTTATATTATTATTGTAAGTTTATTACTTAAAAAAATTAGTATATATTTATATAAATCAAACAGCCTCTAAAACCTCCAGAGCCTCCAGACCTTCCCGCCTCTTCCCCCTCCACAGCTCCCGACCCTCCCCATCAGGATCTATTGATCATGTCATATTTTGTTTATACACGAATTGTAAAAAACTAATCCTTTTATTTACCTTGTTTATTGTTAATGCAGTCAGTAAGCTCACACTAAAATTTTTCACATTTATTCACTATAAACCTGAACTTTATATTATTTACATACTCATTATACCGTATCAGAATCAAACCAGTCCATCCTAGCTCCCTCCCTACCTCCCAATACTCTGATTGTTTTTACATTTTAACATAGCAATATTTAACAAAATTTATATCGGAAAATTTGTAACTAAAATTCACCTCATCCACTATCACATCAAATACTAACGTAACAACCAGTTTCTCTATATTAATAATGCATACGTTCATAAATCATAAACTAGAACCAGGAAGGAGAATGTATAACATTTTACCCCTCCATTTCAAATTTTCAAAACGCATAATTTTCAAACATATTATGGATTATGTTTATAACTAGTTGATTCGTAATCGAAATCGATTTCTAACCTTGGCTGCATATCGTACTGATCAATAGAATATAACTACACTCACAAACCTAACACATCTTTAACATGAAAAAAACTACTAACATTAACAAATTCCGTACTTAGCAACAGTAAAGTAACTAACATGAGCGCAGAACGTAACCTATTTACACTTTTCTAACATATCGCTTATTAATTTTGCAATTAAAATATAAATTAACAAAAAACTTTATCACAACCTTGTGTAGATCATACTGATCATGAAATATATGCTAACGAACAAGTTTCACATCAATAAAGCAAACATTACATCAACTGAACTCGAATATAATGACAACGACATACCTAACAACCTTATACACGAATAAGCAGTCAACTTAACAAAGTTCCATTCCTTAACAACAAGGAAGTACACTAACGCATGCAATACAGAACGTATACGTACTCACACTAATTTTCAACCGAACATATCAGCTATTATTGTTACAATTCAACAAGGAAACAATTTAGCAAAATCTTTATACATAACCTAAACCTAATTATCATACTACCACAAAAGTACAGCTAACGCAGCAAAGATTCACATCAATAAAGCTAACATATCACACCACCCTAACCTAAGAATATAATATACAGCCGACACAACCTAACATACCTTATGCATGAATTAATTCGCTAACATTAACAAAGTTCCATAAATAACAACAGTAAAAGTACCATACCGGCAATACAAAACGTAACCTATCACACCTTTTCAAACATATCATCTAACAATCAATTCACTATTTGCGCTTGCGTGATATTACCATAATCTACCTAATTATCATACTGCATCAACAATATATGCCAACCATAACAAAGTTTGGCTTAACAAAGCTTAACATATCCCAACTTTTTCGAATATAACATACAACGAAAAAACTAACACAGCTTAACCAAAAATAAACTTGCTAACATTAACAAAAGTCATACTTAACAACAGTAAAGTAAACTAACACGCATTACAGAACGAAAGGACCGAAGCTGATGTAGGTAAATATTCATTACAAATCAGTATAGCGATGTGTTTGTTTATTTTATTTTTAATTTCATTCTTTAAAACCTTTTGATTTTTAAAAATTTTATTATATTCTTAACGTATTTTATTAAAAAAGATTATGTTTTAAAAAACTTTTATTCTTTTAATTTTTTCTTTAACCTTTATTTATTTTTAATTCATTCTTTAAAACTTTTTTTAAAAACTTTTTTTATTTTTAATTTTATTTCTTCAAAACCTTTTTGTTTTTTTAAAAAAAAACTTTAATTGTTAATTTTATTTCTTTTTAAAACTTTTTCGTTTTTACTAAAATTTACACTTTTTCAAGTTATAACGTAAAAAATGTGGTTTTACAACCACTAAAACAGTAAATCAGTTGATCAGTAAATCAAACCACCCCTCCCTCCCCCTACCCGTTCCAAACCCTATCTATTGAGGTATGATCTATTGAATCTATTGATCTATTGATCATGTCAATTTTTGAGTATCATTTTGATAAACATAACAGAAAAAATGTTCTCTTTATACTAACCCCGAATATATGTTGACATAACTCAGTTTTCACATCAATAAAGCTTAAATATCATAACCTGAACTATAAGAATATAATGTAAAACATCAAATCTAACATACCTTAGACACGAAAAAACAGTCGACATTAACAAAGTTATCTATACTTAACAATAGAAAGAACTAGCATTGCATACATATCGTACGCTATTCACACTTTTCACATATCTCTAACATATCACTGTTTATTTTACATTAACATTTATCGAACATTTAACAAATTTATCAAACCTAACCTATTATCATACTGACCAACTAATATATGCTAACGACCAAAGTTTTCACATCAATAAAAGCTAACATGTATAACCTGAACTATGAATATAATGACACCACCTCAAACCAACACAGTATTTTAAATACGAATAAACAAGTTAACATTAACAAGTGTCATACTAACAAACAGTAAATGTAACTAGACATTGCATACGGAAGCGTATCCCTATTCACACTTTTGTTTTTTAAAGCAGTGATCTGCTAAGCATGTATCAGTTGATGTTTACATACATAGTAAGCAGTTTAACATATAAGTTGGAGGACCGATAAGCGCTAAGCGTTAAGTTAGTCAACTGAGGCGTCAACGAATATATGAGGAAGGGTAATAAAGTTCCCATCAATAAGAGCGAGACAGTGATCTGTACGCTATGACTAAGAATAGAGACGCGACAGATGGACAGAAAGCCAAACGATACCTTAGCGCTCGAATGAGAACTGCTAACAATAGACAAAGTGCGTTCATATCGTTAACAGGGACATCAAAGATATCTTAACTAATGCTATGACAGAGGGGTTAGCGAACGTGTACGGAGAGCTGGTATGGGGGTTCCTTTCACTAGTTATGCAGGAACACGTCCGGAAATTGTTCAAGGCTCCTCGCCACGCTTTTCGAAACATTACGCGGGGGGAGATACTATGATTCTGGTGGGGTTCGGTTTTCGGAAACAGGTAAGCGGGTATACGATTTTGATTGCTTGTTTGCACAGGGTCGACTAAGCAATTTATAAAAAACGATTATATGGTTTGCAATGTCTTTATGTTTCGGATATACGAACTGCTAAAAAACTGTTTATTTTCTTAATTTTATCTCTTAAATCCTTTTGTTTGTTTTTTTATTTGTGTTATTAGATTTTAATTGTTGAATTTTATTCTTTTAAAAGTTTTTTTTTACTAATAAACGTTTACATTTTTAATTTGTTTTGTTTCTTTAAACTTTTTGTATTTACTAAAAATATTTATCTTTTTATTTTTTATTTTATAACTAAAAATGGATGTCTTTACAACCCAAAACAGTAATTCAGTACAATCAACCCATCCACCCTACTCTGCCTCATCGGTCCCTACCATTTTCCGTGATCTAACATCTTTCGATCTACTTATTCAAGTCACACTTTCCGCTGTATCATCGGATAAACATCAAATTAAAAACAAGTTCTATACACTGATCAACGAAATATAGACCGATAACACAACAGTTTCCCATAATAAAAACAACATAGCATCAATCTCGTACAAGAAAATAAAAAGTACAACCAAATAAACCCTAACATACCTAACATAAATATATAAATACCATAACCAAAGTTCTACATTAATAAAAAAACTAACATAGCACACATCATTGGTCAAAACATATTCAAAATAAACACCAAAACAAACACTACCACTAAACAAGAATAACACATAGTTACACACCTTAACACAAGTTCCAATACTTAAACAACATAACAGACACTAACATGGCATACAAAAAAACCGTAACCTAAGCTACTTTTCAAGCAAATCACAAACATAGCCATGTTAAATAGATTATAATCGATGATAATATCTTAACAAAAACACATCATACAATCTCCT
>JABUQX010061074.1:75000-91357 GCA_015478945.1 Trachelipus rathkii | reverse complement strand
TCTAAGACACCTTTTCCTATCTCTTTCGACGGAATTCTCTCGTCTCTCCTGTTGACAATATAATACTGGACAATATAATGTTGACAATGACAATACTGCTCTCATAGGCTCTGGTTTCACCCTGCTTTGATAGGGTCGAGTCAAAGTCCAAATGCTTATAAACTGTTCTGAACTTTCCACTTACTTGACCCTATCTTTGCGGTGCGATGCTGGTGCTTTCTTCTATAGGCACCGCAGCGTCAGGTGCCTGAGGAACTTATCGCTCGCGTACCATCACCTTACTGTCGCCCTCAGCACAAGGTGATGTGTGTCTGCACATGAGGTTTGTGTTGATGTTAGCTCCAGGCCAGTTCGCTGCGGTGCTTCTTCTTTCCTGCCACCTTCTGTTTTGCTGAATTCCCTTCCATCTTCTATGTTTCCTGCCGAATTTAATCTCCCCCACTTCAAGGCCTGTGTCTGCGCTCATCTGTAATTTACGTTAGTTGTTGACTTCTGAAGTGTTCAACACCCCCTCCTAAATAGGGCTCTGCCCGTGAGTGGTAGTGACACCGTAAATATATATATAAATATATATAGAGCAGCAGCAGCAGCAGTTACAAAGAGCATATATATATATATATATATATATATATATATATAGTTATAGTTATATATATATATATATATATATATATATATAAAAGTGCCCTCGATAGTTTCACTGGTAGAACACTCGCCAAAAAAAGGCGAGAGTCCATGTTCACAACTGGGTCGGGTGGGGAGAATGTGAGCTATTCTCTCCTTGGGCTTGGCTTCTTCCTACTCTGACTTTAAATGAAAGTACACCTCTCCTAGATTAGCTTTGCCCGTGAGCTGTGGTGTTTATTTGTATAGTATATATAGTATAGTATATATATATATATATATATATATATATATATATATATATATATATATATATATATATATATATATATATATATATATATATATATAACATGGAAATAAAATTTCACTACTCAAATGCTTCTTGGGTTTATTATTATTTTATAGGGTTATATTGCTTGATGACATTTAATTTAATTACTTCCAAAGCATTCACGGGTTGGGGAATGGGCTGAGCCCGCGTAGATATATATAGTCTGAATGACATGTATTTAATGACATTTCTGACCACTTTTGTGTTTGCTTTTTTTTATTTCTGTTTTCATGTATTTTTTAGTATTAATTTCATTTTCATTTAATATGGTAAGATTTAAATCTTCCATGTTATATATATATAGCATAGCAGCAGCAGTCGTATTATGGATGTTAAGTGTTATATATATATATATAAGTTATATATATATATATATATGTTATAAGTTATTATATATATATATATATATATATATATATATATATATTATACTATATATATATTTCTGCCATTCAAATCTTCCTTGACATTTGAAACTTTATGCCAGGGCCCCTCCCATTGTGCTGGATTTTTACTCAGTGTCGTTTCAGAGCCGTACCTGGTACACTGATTCAAATATATATATATATATATATACATATATATATATATATATATATATTATTATTATTATATTACAGCAGTAGTTACTATATTTTTATATATTATAAACATATATATTTTTTATCATATATATACAGCAAATTATATATATATATATACATATATATATATATATATAAGCATATATATGTCCATATTATATATACATATTTATATAGTATATATATACAAGCAGTATTAGTTATATATATATTATATAGCAGTTATATATATATTACATACATATATATATATTAAGGCTATTGTTGTTGCTGCTAAATATATACATATACATACATACATATTATATTATTATATAAGGAAGAGATGAGTAGATAGTTATACTTGTTTATTTATTGTTTTTTAGGTTCCTTTATACGAGTTATATATATATATATATATATATATATATATATAACCTACTTTTCACATTGTCTATTAAAAAAGTCTCGTATATTTTTATTTGAATAATTATTTTTAGAATTTAAAAATGAAAGAAAAATAAATAGTAAAAAAATTAGTAAAAATAAAATATTATTATTATTATTATTATTATTATTATTATTATTATTATTATTATTATTATTATTATTATTATTATTATTATTATTATTATTATTATTATTATTATTTATTAAGTTATTATAATTATTATTATTATTATTATTATTATACTATTATTATTATTATTATTATTTAGTTAATTACTGAGAAACGATACTGATATGGGGAATCTAGACAAATTATTTGATAAATTAATATTTATTAGAGATAAATTACTCTCTCTCTCTCTCTCTCTCTCTCTCTCTCTCTCTCTCTCTCTCTCTCTCTCTCTCTCTCCCTTAATATGACAGTGACAGAAGAAGTTAATCACATGCACAGTCAAATCTAAAAAGCAAAGAGTTAAAAGATCCAGTCCAGTAGCTTCTAGTTGCTACTACTGCTAATAACGCTATTGAAACTGCTACTACTACTACAACTACTACCGATGCTGTTATTGCTGCTACTATGCTACTATTACTATAAATAAAAAAAAAAAAAAAAAAAAAAAATAAAAAAAAAAATAAAAAAATAAAATAAAAAAAAAATAAAATAAAAAAATAAAAAAAAATAAAAAAAAAAAAAAAAATAAAAAAAAAAAAAAAAAAATAAAAAAAATAAAAAAATAAGAAAACTGAGAAAATTTGATTTTCTCCTTTTCCAAAAAGCCATTCAGTTAAAATTAACTTTTAACTCTGAACTAAAAGAATAACAGAAATGCCTTCAATGTTGCTTCACACCAGCTGGTAAAAAAAATAAAATAATAGTTTTGAATTGGGGTGTTCACCCAAGAGGTTAAGTTCAACCCACGACTCAGACATACACAACAATGTAGATTTAAATTTTTAACCAGGCTTGAACGTCGGTTGGCTGTTCCCGGAATATCCCGTTAATGTGGATCCAGCATTACAGTGTGAATATACACGTTCAAAACAAAGTATTTATATTTTACGTTAACGAGTCTATTTTGAACGTGAGTAGAGTTTGATTACTGCGTGACCAGACCGTGATTTGAGCGTTCCCATTATAGAAAATTATCTTTGTTATTCATGAAATCATACTTAGTAAATACTATGTACCTCGGTAGTATCCAAATTATAATATGTTACATAATTTTAGTTTATTCATCACCATCTCAGAAATTCCCGTAAGGTAATGTTAACTGCAGACATTCCCGTAAGGTAATGTTAACTGCAGACATTCCCGTAGGCCGTAGGGTAATGTCAACTGCAGATAAATTTTTGTAATAGTGTGCGACTCTCATCCAGAATTAAGAGATTAATCATTCTTTCTTCCTTTACAATTTAAATTGTCTTAAAAATCAATAATTCCATCATCATCGTCATTACACTTTTGTACCTCTAAGCTCTAACAACATTTTTTTCCTCAGCTTAATACGACTCGTGTTCTTTGATCTCTTCTTTTATCATTCTTGCACATTCAGTCGCTTCCCAAATCTCTATTAGATAGATTTAGCAAAGCTTTCGCCTTCAAATATGTATATATATACAGCAGCAGCGTTGCTGGGTTATTGCTGCTGGTTACAGCATATATATAAGGTTATGTTAGGGCATATATATATATATGTTATTATATATATATATATATATATTAATGGACAAAGTTACTTAACGAAGATAAACTGTATATTACATATAGTTATGCCATATATATTATTATGTTATTAGCATTATTATTGCTATTAGTTGGCATATATGCTGTTGCTATATTGGTTATTGGTTATTGCTGGTTATTGGCTACATATTGCTATTGGTTGCCATAATATGCTATGGTATGCTATGATATGTTATATGTTATATGGTTGGTTATATATATATATATTGGTTACATATATATATATAAAGAAAGCAAATTGCCAAAATTAGATAGCTTCTTTACAAAGACATATAAGGGTCATGAGTAGTGCTGCTATTATTGCTATGTTAGCAAGAGTTGCTGGAAGGCTGGTTGGTTGTTGGTTGATATATATATGTATATATACATATATTGGCTATTATTATTAATATATATATATATGTTGCTATATATATATGTGTGTATATTATACATGTTCAAGTTGTTATTATATATATTGATGCTTGCTATTATATACGTTATTCCTATATATACATATATATATACAAATATATTACATATATACATATATATATATATATATATGAGTATATATGTATATATATATATATATATATATATAGGCAATTTTTACATAGACCGACAGACTGATTTCTTTCGTCGAGGTCAGGATCTTATTAGGTTTTATCTTCTGATCGTCTTATGCCAAAGAAAATTATTTTTTTTTTTTTTATGGCAACTTATAAAAATTCATATATATATATATACATATATATATGTGAGTAGTATATATAAGGAGTAATGGCAAGCACGCATACAAGCAGGCATATATATATATATATATATATATATATATATATATATATATATATATATGTATATATATATATATATATATATATAATGTTATGTATGATATATTGTGAAATTGTCTTTCACATAAAAAGGAGTCGGAAGGTAAAATTTGTAAGATCTCGCAAACCAACAGAAAGAAATTGAATGTCTCTAATTTCTCTCTCTCTCTCTCTCTCTCTCTCTCTCTCTCTCTATATATATATATATATATATATATATATATATAGTTATATATAAGTATATATATATATATATATATATATAAGAGTAGTGTAGCAGCAGCAGCAGGCAGAAGTGCGGCGGCGTATATATATATATATAGGTATATATACATATAGTTATGTTATATATATATATAAGTTATATGAATTCATTGATGTTTTCGTTAGTTATATATATATATATATATATATATATATATAGAGCAAATATATATATACTTAACAAAACTTATTCTAACCTAAACTTAATGCTTTCCCCCAGTGTGACCCTAACCTAATGGATCTTGTTAGCCCCCAGTAGGACCTACCAAATGGATCTTGTTAGCCCCCAGTAGGACCAACCTAATGGATTTTTTAGCCCCCAAGTAGACTCAATCCTAATGATTGTTGAACAGACGTACGCCCTTGCCTATTGAATTGATATATTTAGCCACGGAAGATAAAAATAAATGAAATATATATATATATATAGTTAAATAGTAAGTATATATATGTATATATTCATATTTGTTATCTGATATCTATATTATATACAGCAGTATATATATATATATATATATATATATATTTAATCTTAAACTTTTATTAAAAGGCAGGCGAGAGTTATAACAAAAATACCCTTCAGGATTTTAAATCGCTTTTGACAATTACTTTTAGTACACCGGAAATAAAATTAAAATTTTCATTATAAATACTACATCTTCTTATCAAAAACAAGTTTTTTAGACTCTTAAAATTAACTTAAAATGCATTATAAATGCTAGCAACGTTATTTTATCAAAAAATATACAATTCCATTCAAACACATCCATTTTCAATAAAAGTCAAATAAGAACTGCTTAAAAAAATGTCTTGCAAAAACTTTTGTTTTTACTTTTAATAAAAAGGACAAATTCTAATAAATTGGACAATTCTGGCAACCTTTGAGTTTAAAAGGAAATCTGTCAGTCTATCTAATATTGGGGTATATATATAGATAGTATATATATTGTTGAGCATGGTTGTTATATATATGTTGGTTACAGTTATATATATATAGTAAGTATATATATATATATATATATATATATATATTGCTGGCTAAGTTACATGTATTACAGCAGCAGCAGTAGCTATGGCAGCAGCATATGTTGCTATGCTATATATGTTAAATATATATATATATATATATAAGTATATATATAGTATATATATATATATATATATATATATATATATAAACAAGCTTGTGAAAGGAGTGCGGGTTATTTGCATGCTAACTCGTACACTTCTTTACTAGCTAACTAATATCTTCTGATACCCAGCAAACCGTTGCTCACTTCCTTGTACTATTATGTTCTAATGAACGCTGTTCTTTGAAACTGCACAATTTCTTTCTTGGTGAAAAATTTTTGACTGGTTATTTCAATCTCATAACTCACTGTCCTATTTGCTGACCCCCTCACTGAACTGCTATTCTCATTCTTTCCTACATATCAAGCAGGTGTGTAACATTTTTCTTATCTTTTTATGACTTCACACAAATACGCTATCGGGGTGTCGATATTTGATGCATCATGGTTTAAGAAATTACTCCTCCCTCGGAGGGGTATGGTGTGTGGAGGGGAAGAAACCTTGTCCCTTATCCGATAAAGAAATTATATATATATATATATATATATAGTATATATATATATATATATATATATATATATATAGCAGCAGTTATAGTTATATATATATATATATATATATATATATATATATGAGGTACTTATAATAAAATTTTTGGACTATAAAAACAAAAGTTGCCTCCCATACCTTTTAGTTTCACCAAGTCACCTTCCGAAGTGTTCTCTCTGAGCGTCACAGAGATCTCAGAGTTTCTCCCATGATTCCATCTCTGGAGTTCTCAATCGTGAGTGCTTTGGATAATTCTCAATACTGTTAAAAACGACGTCCTTTCATTCGTACTTTCATTTTTGAGATTAGAAAGTCATAGGGAACAAGGTCCGGAAAATAGGGTGATGTATGGAATCGCTCTAATGTTTTTGGAAGTCGAATTGTCGAATATATATATATATATATATGATATATATATGAGCAAATATATATATATATATATATATGATAGTATATATATATATATATATATAGTATATATATATATATATATATATATATATATATATATATATATATATCAACTCAGAAATCTATCCGAATTCGACTCTCTTCCCGTAACAGTCCAATCATCTTTGGCTAAACTAAGATGCGGCCACCACCCAAACCTGCAATATTCAAATATAGGTTTAAACTTAACCAGATCACATTAAATATCTGCACAAAAATGCAACCAGGCTCCGGAAACTGTCTCTCACTTCCTTCTTAGAGTGTCCAGCTAACCATCGTCCAGAGCAATCTTGGGACATCACAAATCGGCCGGCTGCGGATGTGGGTTACCCACAGGTGTGGCCACCTGAAGGGAGGGGTGGCCAAGGGGTGAGAAATTAAGTAATATAAAGTATATATATATATATATATAGTTATGTTGTTGCTAAAGAAATATATATATATATATATATATATATATATATATATATATAGTTAAGTTAAGTATATTATATATATATATTATATATATATATATGGCGCACTGATTCATATCAAGTTCTTTCGATACCCTAAAAAATATATGAATTGACAGTTTAACAAAATTAAGTTCATTTGAAGAGGAGCAAAATATCCAAATTAGTTCTTTTCGCCAATTTTTGATAGCATAGATAGTATCTGCAGTATCTAGTGAAGTATTGATTTGTCTAATATAAGAAGAATGGATATTCGAGACAGTCGGAACATATAGAGACTTTCTTCTTCGCATAGTTCTTTGGCGACAGGGCTAGCAACCCGTCCTTTACTTTTTGCTTGAGAACTCCTGGACCACATTGGAATCTTATACGCCTAGAAACACGATCTTATTGAGAGCTATGGGAGAATGAGTTTCGATGCAAAATGAAGGAAGATGCTAGTTCCACTGAAAGGGTGAAACCCTACCTGAGTGTATAACTCAAGGACTGACATCAGAAACCAATGCGCAAAGAAATGTTTTTCTAGAATGCTCTATAGGATCAAGAGTTTCGGGGCCAGAAGGAAGAAAATGCTGGTCCAACAGACATGTAAGTGAATTGAGATGAGCAACAATAAATAAATAAATAAATATATATATATATATATATATAGCAGTTATAGCAGCAGTAAGTAAAGTTATATCAAATTACATATGTAAGGTTATTATTATTACTTATATATAGCAATAGCGTTTTTTTATATATATATATATATATATATATATACAAAGAAATATATATATATATATAATTAGTATATATATATATATATATATATATATATATATATATATATATATATATATATATATATATATATATATATATATACAATTTTGAAAACCTACCATCATATATATATATATGGAGGGGGTATATGTAAATATATAAAAATACTTATACATATATATATATAGTGATGTGAACGGGCAGGTAGATAAGGCAAATGCTGTTTTCCACTTTGTCTAGACTCTAGACGTTTGCACCAAATTCTCCTTCGGGCGCTTCAAAACCTCACATTATAACTTACCATTGAAGGTTTCACCAGAAGGTAAGAATTCCTTGGTGACAATCCTATGAATGTCAAAACAAACGATCAACACGGATTTAACATTGCTGAGAACTTGACAAGGTTTTTGCGGCCGCGGTGAATTTGGCAACTTCCACTGTGACGACTGCTGCTTAGTCTCAGAATCATAACCGTAAATCCATGATTCATCACCAGTTATGTTATTGGAGATGAAGTTGGGTTTATCTCTGACATGTTGTTTGAGTTCCGTACAGGCAGAAAAGCAATCGACCTTTTTGTTCGTTGCTCAGCAGTCTTGGCACAAATTTCGCTGAAATGCGTCTCATGTTCAAAAGGTCTGACAAAATGTGTATGACTGTCCAACTATCTCACAAACATCTTGGATAGTTCACCTATGATCTGCAAGGATAGCTTCGCGAACTCTTGCTATAGTTTCTGGCATTGTCTTTGTTGACGATCGTCCGGAATACTCATCGTCATTGACAACTGTTCGCTCGTGCTTGAAGAGTTTCTACTATAAATAAGTTTTGCTTTGCTCATGGCATTATCTCCAAATATTTCCTGTAGCATACGATGGGTCTCTGCAGCAGTTTTATTTTTAAGTTTGAAACAAAATTTAATTTAATTTAATTTAAAATCCGTCATATTGGTTAAAATAAATAATAAAAATAACGCCAAACTCAATGAAACCTACCCTTATAAAATCGCACTTAAACAAAAACGCATCCTTTTTGGTGCGTGCGTTAGCACATTGATTCAAAAGCATGTTTCAGCATATATATATATGAGCAGCAGTAGCAGGCAGCAGAGTGTTATAGAAATATATATATATATATGTTATGATATATATATATATATAGTATATATATATATATATATATATATATATATATATATATATGCTACTATATGTTATATATATTACTTGGTGCAAAAAGACCTCTTAACTATACTATACATTACATATACATCACTGTTGGATCAAACGAATTTTGTTAATATATTAAAGGCCGATATGATCAGAAAACTGCATTTGAATGTGTATAAGCCAAGGGAATGGAAAAATAGAAGAAGAAGAACGAGTGTTTTCAAACTTCCCTACTTCTTAAAAGCATACACAAAAAAGAATGAGCATAGCTATTAAGTCTGGGGTTAAATAGAAGAGCAGATAATGATTGGAGGGACGAGTTCTCCTCGAAGGAGGAGATATTGGACTAGAGAACTCAAGGGTCAGGGGTGTAGTGTTCGTTTTAATTTCTAAGCCATTGAGAAGGAGATTAATGCAAAGGTTTGACGGCTATAGTGGGAGATACGATATAGTTTAAAGTGCTTTCAAGAAGCTTAGTTAAAGAGAAGAATCTCCCCTAGTATATGAAACACGCGTACTCCATACAAGGTAAAACAGCGCCCCTATACAACTTGAGTGATATGAAGAACTTCGATAGAAGTTCTGCAAGCGACCATTTGACTTTTCAGTAACTTGCTTAGTGAGAGAAACAAGTGATCCAATTCCAAGAACTCGAAAAAGAAACTCGAAAAACATTTAATGATTGAGAAAATATGAGCTGTGATTGTGAAGATATTGTAGCTGTGCGGAAGATAACTTTTAATATATAGATGAAGGTATTGAGTTTTTGGAGACATTAAGAACAACTAAGTTTTCGTTGCCAGAATTATAAATAAGAGAAATGCCGAATGTCAGTTGATATTAGTCCACCCTTCTGGCATTTATATATCAGTTATGGATGGAGAAAAAGAAAAGAAATATCAAGGGTAGAGTCACAGGGCTTGGGTGATGAGAGAGAGAGAGAGAGAGAGAGAGAGAGAGAGAGAGAGAGAGAGAGAGAGAGAGAGAGAGAGAGAGAGAGAGAGAGAGAGAGAACAACCGTGACAAGCACTGCAATTAATTACTATATATTTAAAATTTGAACGGTGATCTACAACAACAGTTGTTTTATAAGTACTGGAAAGAAAATTAGATATTATATTACAGAGAAAAGGATAGATTCCAAAACAGCAACTTCGGAAAGAATTTATCAAAAATCAGTATTTCCAGAACCATCACTATCAGTGCAGAAGAGCAGAGTTAAGGAAAATAATATCTGTAGGAGCCTATAAAACAATACCAGCCTTTTTTTTTTTTTTTTTTTTTTTTTGAATGGGTGTACAGAGATCGTCACTACTCACTGGAGCATCAATGCTGGGACAATACTGACATTCTATAAGATAAAATTAAAAAGAATCAAAATTTTCCCGATCTTCTCAAGGTTTTAGGGTATTTCTGAAAATTGTGGACTGAAAAGAAATTAAAGCATTAGAGTGACAGTTGAAGGGTTGAAAGTGAGCCCTCTTTCTAGAAACAGGTGAATGGAAACACGTTTAGAAGAATTTGACGAGGGGTAGCGTCATGTAATCATAAGTACTAAGGTTAAAGAGAGCTGTAATCAAACTTTAGATGAAATAACAAAGGTATAACTGAGGAATATGACTGGAATCACCAAAATATGAAATCAAGGCAAAGGCTTGGGTAAAAGTTCAGCTTCTTAAGTTAGGGTTTAGCATTTCTTATATCAGTTGTATATATATATATATAAGTATATATATATATAGCAAGTATATAGGTATATAGGTATATATATAATAGTTATATATATATATATATATATATATATATATATATATATATATATATATATATACGTGTGTGTATATATGTGTTTGTGTGTATGTTGTATGTTGTATGTGTATGTGTGCAAGGAACTAATAAATTATTTACTGTTTTCTTTTTTTAAACAATGATAAAGAGAATTAAAATAAAATCCGCGCATTAATCACACTAATAATGGTCTTAAAAAATCATCACAAATGTTTTTCTTTTTCTTTCTTTCTATTTTCCTTTTTTTTTTTTAATTGAAAGAATCAAATTACATCAAAATAAAAATAAAATAAAAAAAAGAAGAAAAAGAAAAAGAAAAAAAGGAATTAAACTAATTTCGTTTCGGGGATTTTGAGGACTTGTAATTGTCGTGGGGAATATTTAGTACCGATTTACAGAAGAAAACCCTCTTCCCCCGATATACAGAAGAGACTTCCCTCGATTTTCGGAAATGAATCCCCCTAACTTGAGGGTAATTGTATTTTTAGAAGGGTAAAATAGCAATTGTGTTTGTTATGTTAAACAAAGATTGCTTTTTTATTTAATATTTCGCCTTCCTTAATATGTCTCAAGTTTGGGAGATTTATTCCAGTTCCTTTGAGTGGATTCCTTTTGCGGGATTTTCTTCAGATATATATTTTTTTCTTTCTTTTAATGGGGATCGAAGGATGTGTACTGGTGGGAGGGATTTCCTTTTATCCTCTTCTTCGTTTCCCCATTTCTCCCTTCCAGAAAAAAAGAAATCCAAATTTTCTTTGATGCAAACCTTTGGTTCTAGTTTTTTTTTTCCTCTCAATTGGTAAAAAAGTCGCATCTTGTGGAGGGAAAAATGGACACATTTTTGTTTCTTAGCAGGACGTGCATTGCTTTAAAATTTAAGCTCATCTTTTGACTCTCTCTCTCTCTCTCTCTCTCTCTCTCTCTCTCTCTCTCTCTCTCTCGCTCACATATATATATATGTTATTATAGATATATATATATTATTATTATTATTATATATATTATTATTATTATTGATATTATTACATATTATTATTACATATTATTAAAGAGCATATTATTATTATTATATTAATACATATACATATTAATATTACATATTATTATATATTATATATAGAGATATTATATTATTATATATTACATATATTATTATTATTATTATTATATTATGTTGTTTGATATATACATACATATATTATTATTATACATATTATTTATAAAATATAGCATATATTATATATATTATTATTATTATTATATTACATATTATTAATATATACATATATATATATATATATATATATACAAATATATATATAATATTCCACAAAAAGTTCGCATTCTTCAAATGTCTGAATCATCCTTGCACAGGGGAAGTTAGAATGACCGAATATTGTTAAAAACATTTTGTTTTTGTAAGGCAGTTTGTATGCAAAAGGTTTGAAAGATATCAGAATCCCAAAGTCGCCTCCTCAGCATTAGAACAATCAGTACAATATAATATATATATATATATATATATATATATATATATATATATATATAGTATATATATATATATATATATATATATATATATATATATATATATATATATATAATATATATATATATATATATATATATATATATATATATATATATATATATATATATATTAAGCTAGCAATTCCACCCTCACTTCTCCTTTAAATTTGAAAGGTGCTCGACACAGCTTCAAATAACCGAGGCTACGAGGACAGCCGTTAGGTAAATCTATCTCTAACATTTCATGCATCTCTAAGTGGAGCAAAGAAAACATGGTTGTTTCCAATACCTCAAAAATCTCAGTACCTTTTCTTTTTCTCAGTACCTCGATAAAATCTTCCTCACAACTCTGGCTTTATCCTTGAAGATACGCCACTCAATCCTACAAGCTTTCTTAAAATTAGTATAGTATAGTATAGTATAGTATAGTATAGCGTTCTGAGATGTCTTTTTGAATTATACACAACCCCTGTTTGCTTACCTTGCTTAGAAGCGTGATTCGTTCTTGAATGGAGTACTCATAGGTATATCTTGGGTGGTTCCACTCACATAGACCTTCTTGAAAACATGGAATAAAAAGATGTTTTTAAAATTATTTTATTAACTATCCTACTCTCACTTACTCTCCCCAATAACTTTCGTGCCATCGAACTATTGCATTCACTCCCCTAATACAAAACTAATATTACAACAGACACTTTTCTTCCAAACTCTTAATCTAATACCTTCTTCTCTTCCTATTCTGAAAAGAGCTCGTAATCCTTGAAACTCACTCTTCTTATCTGTAATCTACTGTTAAAATCCGGAAAACACTTCCTTTTTCTAATTTCCGCTACTTACTATGACTTAAACACTTTCATATGCCACCTATCGGCTCACGTCAGACCTTAATTGACAATTTTATTCCAGCTCTCCAAGAGTGCTGGTCTTTCCTACTAATATATATATATATATATATATATATATATATATATATATATTTATATATAGCTAAATATATGGGTTGTTGTTATATATATATATATATATATATATATATATATATATATATATATATATATATATATATATATATATATATATATATATATATATCTTTTTTCTATAAAACCTCATAAGTAGAATAAATAAGAAAGATGAATGAATATTTTAACATTTTCGTAGAACTGATTGTCTATCATTTCATCACCAGTGTCATCATCAGGTCTAGAAAATATATTAAAAACTATAATATAAAAGGAAAATTAAAATTACAAATTAAAAAAATTAAAATATGAACAGTAATGAAAACAATACAAAATAAATAATAATAGCACCAATAATAATAATAATAATAATAATAATAACACACACACACACACACACACACACACACACACACACACACACACACACACACACACACACACACAATCATAATAATATTAATCATACACACACACACACACACACACACACACACACACACAATGGCACACACACACACACACACACACACACACACACACACACACACACACAATAAACTCAATGCCGCCCATACCCTTATCAACAGAGCTTATAAAATAATCTCAGGTTATATATCTCTACATAAAGAATTTGAGTTTCATAATAAATACTTTCTTAACAACAACTACCACTTGTACTTAGATTTTTAAACCTACATTAGGAAGGTTCTCCTCCAAAAATATTTATCAACCCAAACTACTGACCCACACTCTTAAAAAGACTTATACTTTTCATTTCCTTTGGTTTCTATATTTATCTCTGTCGCACTCAAAAAGGAACTGGAGGCCTCTCTTAATCACTCGTTCTCTCATATACTCTTCAATATTATTCTGACCAACTCTTTAAAAATTGGCTCATTTTTCAAATACAAAGACCTTTCCCTGCACTGTTTGAGTCCGGAGTCGTCTAAAAGTATACCTGTCCTCGCGCTGTGAGCAAGGCTCCTATATAGGATCCACCAATAGACTTCTCCGTTCCTGTGCTCACATGGGGAATTAACCACAAGAACCTTTATGCCCTGTCTACAAAAAAAAGAATATTCCTCCTAATTAGAACTCATTCTTGAAGCATGCCTATCTCCTTTGAAATTTGAAATTCAATTTGGTTACTCTGCCCCTGACACACAGTCTCTTCTAATTCTGGAATCCTTATACATCAATAATATAAACCGCCCTAAAAGTAATGATCTATCTTCCACTCATTTATTTACTGTATAATGTTCTGTTTCGTAAATTATCAATTTTCTGAAATTCTAGAACATTCATGAATCCATCGTTCCAAAACTTACTTTATCTACCAACTAAATTTTTTTTAAATCCACTTTTCAATTGTAACTTCAGTCTGAAAATTTTTAACATTTGTCACATTACTATTCCTCTGCAACGTCTCAAAGTAATTAAAACTCCATCTATTCTCTAGTGTTTTTAATGTTTTTAGTGTGATTTTGATTTCATTCGTTATTATTATTATTATTATTATTATTATTATTATTATTATTATTATTATTATTATTATTATTATTATTATTATTATTATTATTATTATTATTATTATTATTATTATTATTATTGATGTTGTTATTGTTATTATTATTATTATTATTATTTTATTATTATTATTATTATTATTATTATTATTATTATTATTATTATTATTATTATTATGATTATTATATACATATTATTATTAGTATTATTATTATTATTATTATTTTTTATTATTATTATTGTTTGTATTATTATTCTATTATTGGTGTTATTATTATTATTATTATTATTTATTTTCTATTGTGTTCCTTACTGTTCATATTTTAATTTTTTAATTTGTAATTTTAAATTTCTCTCTTTATAAATTTTAGTTTTAATATATTTTCTAGACCTGATGATCACACTTGTGTGTCGAAACGTCGTCCTAATAAATGTTCAAATATGCAATTTCTCTTCAGTTTTTATATATATATGTTAGATAGCATATACATACATACATACATATACATATATATTATGTTATATTATGTTATATATATTATATACATACATAATATTGAAACATATGAAAAGGCGGTTGGCTATTATACATATATTATATAGTTATATATATATATATTATTAAGTTATATGCTATTTTATTATAGCAGGCAAAGGTTTGTTTTTTATCATAGCATGAGGCATATATATATATATATATACATATATATATTACATATATAAAAAAAAAAAGTTTTTTTTGTTATATATATAGATATATATATTGTTGTTATATATATATATTATATATATATATATACATATATATATATATATATATATATATATTACATACATATATATATATATAATTATGGTCTTCAAAATTGCCAATATTTCTTTATTTTCTGCAATTGTTTTTTAATGCTGTCTGCAGCTGAATATCAACGGTACGCCTTTCCGAGATTGATTTAACAGCTTTGGCAGCCGCCAAATGCTATCGACATACTGAAAGCTCTAGCTCTAGAGGAGAATAATGTCAGAAGAATCTAGCTGTATAAAAGCACAAAGTTAGTTGACTTTGAGCCAAATGTGAAAATGAAAACACATTAAAACTTTAGAAAAATAATATAATACGTTAGTAATTATAATTACTACTTCATTATTTATCGATTGATGTTTTTTTCAGTTTGGTTTGCCAAACCACGTCGTCTTTCAAACATATAAGGTTCATAATTTTTATTTCGCTAAGATTTAGGAGGCAAGTGCCCCTGCACCCCCTGCCTACGCCCATATATATATATATATA
>JABUQX010061074.1:67500-70000 GCA_015478945.1 Trachelipus rathkii | reverse complement strand
TGGGAGAGAATTAAACGGGTTTAATTGTATTCAAAGCTTTTCCTTTCTTCATTCCTAGAACCCCCCCCCCCCACAACCACCACCACCACCACCTTACTCCCCTTCTTCAGTTCCTCTTTCCGTTTTCCTTCAATTTTCCTCTTCAAGCTTTATTTTATTACACCTTTTCACAGCTTTTGCTTATTTCCTTATCATAATTTTACTTTATTAATATTTAGTGAAAAAATTGGAAAGAAATAAATTGTTAAAAATAATTGCATGTATTCTTATATAAATATTTGAATGGAATACAAATAAAAACGTTGGACGGAAAGAGAGAGATGGTAAGAAAAAAGAAGAGAGAGCGACGTAGTATATTAATTATTGAGAGAGAGAGAGAGAGAGAGAGAGAGAGAGAGAGAGAGAGAGAGAGAGAGAGAGAGAGAGAGAGAGAGAGAGAGAGAGAGAGAGAGAGAGAGAGAGAGAGAGAGAAAGAGAAAGAGAGAGAGAAAGAGAGAGAGAGAGAGAGAGAGAGAGAGAGAGAGAGAGAGAGAGAGAGTACAGTATTTATTGTTAAAAATCAAACAAAAGTCGCATGGTAAACAAAAGGCGAGTCTATTGTTTGTAGAATGATTTGAATTTGCACTCCAGACTGAATAAGAGCTGTATATATGCACAACTCTAAGTGATTTGCAATCCATGTAATGATTGTTTACCATCTTAGCAGCTGCCCAGTCAGACACGGCAGTGTAGCTGATCCTTGTCTTCTTTGCACAGGCGAGTGGCGACTTTTCTTTAATGCGAATGAAAAGAAACCGTAAAGTCACAAGCGGAAATATTCATTCACGCGATTCTATTTGAAGGAAAGAAAATAAGAAGAAGAAAAAATCGGTACATAATATTTTCTTTCAACGAAACACTTCTCTCCGCTGTATAGTCACTTACTGGAGTGTGACGTAAGCAGAGCGACTTGTGACGTCATATTGGAAAGACCATTGTATAAACATAAAGGAAGGCGTTCTAATAATATTTTTAAGGCGCATTCTCGCGTCACATTTTTAGTCAATATGGGAAGAGAAAAAAAAATGAGAGAGAAGATATATAAGTTTCGCCGACCGTAAAATTATTTCGATATAAAACTTCTTTTTTTTCACTTCTTCTTCGTGGCGCTACTAATTGTTTTCATAAAATCATAATAATGAGAACCTCACATCTGTTATTTAGTTTAAAAATATTACTTATTATTATTATTATTATTATTATTATTATTATTATTATTATTATTATTATTATTATTATTATTATTATTATTATTATTATTATTATTATTATTATAAACATTATTTTTCTTATTATTATTATTATTATTATTATTATTATTATTATTATTATTATTATTATTAGTAGTATTAGTAGTAGTAGTAGTAGTAGTAGTAGTAGTAGTAGTAGTAGTAGTAGTAGTAGTAGCAGCAGTAGTAGTAGTAGTAGTAGTAGTAGTATTCAGATTAATTTAAAATATTTCCTTTCTTAATTATGTTTTAATTTCGTTTTTCATTCTTTTTTTTTTATTTTTATGTTTCTAAGTTCTTTTATTACCATTCCTTCTCTCGTTTTCGTTAATTAATAATAATAATAATAATAATAATATGATAATATTATAATTATGATGGTGATATTATGAATGAAATATTAGTAATAATAATAATAATAATAATATGTTTTGTCTAAACATGTTTTATTTTTTATATCTTATTTCATTATTATTATTATTATTATTATTATTATTATTATTATTATTATTATTATTATTATTATTATTATTATTATTATTATTATTATTATTATTATTATTATTATTATTATTATTATTATTATTATTATTATTATTATTTTTCTTAATATTATTATTATTAGAAAATTTCTAACTGTTCCGATTTTTTATTTGTTAATTATTACGAAGAAAAAAAATGCATTATCATCCAAATGAATATCACTAATAAATGCAAAACAAATCTACAAAATATTTCCAACAAAGGCAATTCCAAAAACTGTGCCAATTGCATTTGAAAAAAAATATATATTTTCATCATCAGCATCAAAATTACTATTAGTATTATTATTATCATCATTATCATTTTCTCTTTTATTAACTTGACAAGCGAAACGAACGGATCTGATTTTTTTTTTTTTTTTTTTAAATGAAATGAAGCCCTTTCTAATTAAACAAGTTTGTTTTAGCTTCATATTTAAACAGATAAGTTGAGCATATCAATTTTGTAGACGTTGCTTCGATTACTTCTTGTACAAAAGCGATTTATATATACACAGACACACTCTCTTTGCTTATTTGAATGTGTAGAGAAAGAGTGTTTTCGCGCTGCCTTTTCTTGTATATAAGACGAAAGGAGGAGTAGGGGGAAGGCAGGAGAAGGAGGGATGTGGGGGAGTAGGGAGGGGACGTTGTAGGGGGTGGTAGAGAAGAACTCAAATTTATTGCAAAGGCAGAAAGCTGCTCCTATTT
>JABUQX010061074.1:60000-65000 GCA_015478945.1 Trachelipus rathkii | reverse complement strand
TGGAGAAGAGAGCCAATGTCAATAACTTCTTTTTAAGATGCAGATCCTATCATCTATATTTCACGACACAATCACAACTGGATTATAATATCCTATTTTTATTTTTTTTATTTTTTTTTTACTCTAATATAACTTTACAATTTTTCCCATTTTTTATTATTGTAAAATATAATATAAAAAAAAAAAAACAAAAATGTTTTTGAAAATATTTATTTCTTTTTTATGGATTTTTTTTTTGGTTTCTCCCTCAATATATATAACTTCATTTTAGCCAAAGACAAGGATTTGATTTGTTACACATATGCGGACAATTCTTCAAATTCTTCCCTCATTCTTTCAGCGAGAGAGAGAGAGAGAGAGAGAGAGAGAGAGAGAGAGAGAGAGAGAGAGAGAGAGAGAGAGAGAGAGAGAGAGAGAGAGAGAGAGAGAGAGAGAGAGAGAGAGAAGAATAAAAATAAATAAATAAAAAAAATATACGGATTAGAGAACTGGATATAGAAAATAAATAATAAAATAGATAGAGAAAATAAACAGATAATAGGATGAACATGTGATGAGATAGATAGATAGATAGATAGATAGATAGATAGATAGATAGATAGATAGATAGATAGATAGATAGATAGATAGATAGATAGATAGATAGATAGATAGATAGATAGATAGATAGATAGAAAATGAAATTCAAAAACAAGAGTTTAAAATTAATGAATAATAATATATTGAAACTGATAGGAAAATATAGATAATATATGTAAAGAAATGAGAGAGAGAGAGAGAGAGAGAGAGAGAGAGAGAGAGAGAGAGAGAGAGAGAGAGAGAGAGAGAGAGAGAGAGAGAGAGAGAGAGAGAGAGAGAGAGAGAGAGAGAGAGATATTCGTTTTCTTTGACTTAACAAAAAGAAAAAAAATCGGAACTAGAAAACCGATACACAGGGGATACGACAGAAAATAAAGCGTTTCACATAATTCATGCTTCGTACGTGACACCATACAGTATGCGATATAACCCATATATATATAGTATAGTATGATATATATATATATATATATAAATATATATATATTTTAGAGAAGAAAAAATATATATATATATATATATATATAAATATATATATATATAAGTATATATAGATATTTAGAGTTTATCAACTAATAAACGATCCATATGCCCAAAACTACAATAGTTAGGAAAGGAACAATGTTGGGGTCCCGGGCAAAATTCTTTTATTGCGGAAACTGTGAAAAAAAAAAAAAAAAAAAAAGAAAAAAAAATTTTGAACAAAATCAAAACTATTTATATTGTGAAAGGAATCCATTTTGGAATCACTGTAAAATTGAGCGTCGTCGTATGTTTAAAAATAAATAAATAAATAAATAAAAATAAATATTGGCTATTTTTTATTTTTAGGAGCAGGGGACATAATATATATATATATTATTTGTAAAGGTATTACACGGCAAATTAGCTCGGAGCCGACGGGGAACACAGAGGGGGACGTTTTTCCATACCCCAGGGGGAGGGGCGGAGGAACCCCCGCGACACCCTAAATGTACTGGGGAAGAGGGGCGGAGACCCTTCCCGGAGGGGGAATTAGTCCTTACCTCGTAGTTCCCCGGAAGGCTCAGAGACCCCGACTCCTGCCATCGGTGCGGCATACCTAAGGGAGGGTGGTATTCTTTAGTAAAAGAAAAAAAGCAAAATTTTCAATAGAAAGTTTATTTATTTTAAGCGAGTAAAGTAATAAAAGGTTTCTAAATAGGCTCTCTAATCATATTACTATAATTATTAGCACTAATTTTTTTTATTTTTTTTACATTTTCCTATGTAAAATTTTACCAGGATTCCAAAATGTATTCCTTTTTCTCTGTGGCTTTTGTAGTTTTTGAAGATATATTTTTTTTTTCTTTTTTTTTTTTTTTTTTTTTTTTTTTTACATTTTCCGCACTAAAATTGGACCAGCATTCCAGCAATGTATTCCTTTTCCCTGTAGCTATTGTAGCTATTGTAGTTTTTGAGATATGAGTTGTAGTTTTAAACCAATTATCACCATATATATATATATATATATATATATATATATATATATATATATATATATATATATATATATATATATATATATATATATATATATATATATATATATATATATATATATATATATATATATATATATATCAGTGGCGGCTTTCGGCGGAGGGAAGGAATGCAGTGTCTCCTATATAATTATAGAGCGCCGATGGGGTCGACACAAGAGAGAGGACCTCCTTTGCTCATCATTCTTCTATTATATATACACATATGGTAATAAATGTTTAAATTTGATTAAAACTGAAGAACATGTCTAAATTCATTTCAAATTCTTAAGGAGATTTGAAATTTTGAAATTACTTAACAAATACGAGCGAAAATTAACGGAGGCAAAGTCCAAAACTTTTCCTTTTAGGAGGAGGAATTTTATTTGCTAGAGTACGAGTAAACCTATGCTCGTATAATTAATTAAACTATAGTTAAACAAAGGCAATAGAATTTTGCCAAATTTAAAAAGAGCTTTTAAACAAATAGAAGGGAGAGGTTTTAAGCGATAAAAATTCATATATATTGGAAATTAATATCTTTTAAGATAATAAAAAAAAGTGTGTTCAAATTTTGTTAGAAGCGTTTCTTCTGTATTTCTTGTGGAACTAAGTTTAACCATAGTTTAAGATTACGGTCTAATTAGTTTAAACTTTAAAATATCATTTACATGTGTAGGTTGTCAAATGATTTTGCTTATTTTTTTTATTTTATCTTATTTTGTTACTGAGAGACTGAGAGTGAACTAATGGTATATGCCGTCCCTCCAAGATAACAATAAACTAACCTTCAGGCCATCGCGAATTAAAATTTAGGATATCCGTCCTCCTTGAGAGCTCACAACGATCTCCTGTCATACGATGTATATAAGTTTATGGTAGGAAAGATTTTACATTCAGAGCCACATTAATGGTAATCTTTATTTTTTAGATACGCTTTTAAGATTACTCATTTCCAACAGATGTTGGGTTTGTGTTTGATGTTGCGTTTGCTGTTTTTAAAGTGGCACTAATGTAAATTAATGTTTTTAATTTATTTCAAAATTCAAATTATTTAATTTAAATGTTTCTAATATCGTCAAATTATATATATATATATATATATATATATATATATATATATATATATATATATATATATATATATATATATATATATATATATATATATATATATATATATAAGTCGAATTTTCTTTTGAGTTTTAAAAATAAAATTAGATTAGCTTGATTAGCAACTGTAATATTTATTATACCTTTATTAACTTCAATTTAATATAATAATTATAACTTCTTTTGAGGCACAAATGTACGGGTGCATTAATAAATATGCAACATGAGTTGATAAACTTTGGTGGCCCCTGATATATATATATATATATATATATATATATATATATAACCCTTTACCTATATATATATATATAAGTATATATATATATAAAGAAGTTATCAAATTTGTCACATATATTGATATATATATATATATATATATATATATATATAGGTCATAACCCTTTACCTTCTAACTTTTCGTGAACTTCATCTTTGAAACAGATTTCCCAAGAGCATAAAACATTCAAAATTTCATGAATTTCCAACGTAATAATTCTAGTTGCCCTTCTTTAATTAAGATCTACAAAGATCAACAATAACTATGCTTCTCAGTCTTCCCCCTCCTCTTGTTTCTTGTGACGGATTCACAGGTGCCAACACTGTATAGTCTTGACACCAACTTTTCTTTTAATCGCATTTTAAATAATCCTTGTAGTATTCTTCCTTTACCTCTCTAAATTTTATTTATGCCTGATTTTGTAATTTCTGCTAAAGATGTGATTTCTACAACTCTGAATTTAGTGATAAAAAGGCATGTGGTCAGGTCATAATCCTGAAACTATCTCTTCTGTGATTCTCAAAAATATCTTCTTCAAAGCTTGCACTTTGACTTGGTAAGCTCCTCCGAAAGTGTCTTTCTTTTCTTCTGGAAGAGAACCCTCATTCAACACGATCAACAATCAACCATCTAATTAATGCTCTGCTGCTTTTACCCTTTTTAAGGGTTTTCAAATCTATGCATATAGGAAGATTTGTAAAAGTCTTAATTATTTCTAAGGTCTCAGGTCATTAGAAATGCTTCCGTAAGGTACTCTTAACCAGTAATCTTTTTCTTCCTTCTCTCTCTCTCTTCTCTCTCTCTCTCTCTCTCTCTCTCCGACACTTGGTTCTCTACCCTTCGACATTTTCTATGAATAATGAATAAAGTCTAGCCCAAACCTTCGATTCCAAACTTCCAGTCTTTTGGGTTAACTCGGACTTTAACTATCTGGATAACTATTTTATAGATTCCATTCTGTGGTGGGTGTAATGTGGACCTGCGATCTTTTTCATCGGATTGTATCAATATATATTATATATATATATATATATATATTATATATTATATGCTATATATATACATATAGGAGATATATAGTTATAAATATATATATATATATATATATATATATATATATATATATATATATATATATATATATATATATATATATTTATTTATATATATATATATATATATATATATATATATATATATATATATATATATATATATATATATATATATATATATATATATATATATAGTATATATATATATATATATATATATATATATATATATATATATATATATATATATATATATATATATTATTATATATAATCAATTTCTTAATTTGAAATTAAAATGAAAATGATCAAAATATAAATAACGGATTTTCGAGAAAAATTTTGGGATTTAAAAAACAATTACCTTCACAGGTAAGTTTCGATGATTGAAATTAAAATCATAATTGAAATCTGGAAAAATTCTTTATTGGACTGTCTGTTTGTCTGACTTCTCTCTTTATATATATATATATA
>JABUQX010061074.1:0-40000 GCA_015478945.1 Trachelipus rathkii | reverse complement strand
CGTGTTAGCAGGTTAAAGTGAAATAAAAATGCACCCCTGTTTATTTTGTTGCCGTGCGCATTGTCATAATAATTACAGGTGACGCTACTCAACAAGTCCCAAGTTGCTTAATAGTGATTGTTAAGTTGTTTTTATAGTGAGATTGTTATTAATTAGTGTTATTAGTGTTAGTGTTAGTAATGGTAATAATTAGTGTTGTTGTTCTAATAGTGTTGTTAGTGTTTGTGAAGGTAATATTGTTGAAAATGCCAACTTCAATGTTGTTGTTAGTAATAACAGTAATGCTTGTTATGGTAGTGTTATATATATATATATATATATATATATATATATATATATATATATATTCTGTATATATATATTACATATATATATTTATATACTATATATATATATATATATATATATATATATATATATATTTTTAATATAAAAGCACCCGATAGCTCAGTGGTATAGCACTCGCCAAACAAATCGAGGGTCCCCGGTTCGCAACTGGTCGGGTGGGACAATATGAGCTATTTATTCTCTCCTAGAACTTGGCTCCGTCCTGCTCGGACGTTAAATAAGTACACCCCCTCCTAGATTAGGGCTCTGCCCGTGAACGGTGCTGTTTATCTGTAAAAAAAATAAAAAAATAACAAACCTATTTCGTTCAAATAATAATAATAATAATAATAATAATAATAATAATAATAATAATAATAATAATAATAATAATAATAATAATAATAATAATAATAATAATAATAATAATAATAGTGTTGCTGATAAGTGATGATAACAAATATAGTATTGTTTTTTATGTAGTGATGTACTATTATTTTTATAAATAAGTAAAAGGAAGATTTGTTTTGGTTAAAATAATAAATATTTTAGCCAGCTGGTTCAAATTATATTTGAGGTAGTCAGCTGGTTCCCAGTCAGCTGCTTCTCCATATGAAAGGTTTATTTTCGGAAAGCTGTTTTGAATTTACACTTCGTCTATGCATTTAATTTATTAATTACATGTGCGTATATTATTTAATATTTATGCGTTTTTCTGTACATATTTGACTTAAATTTGAAACTTGTATGTAAATGATATACATAGTGTCAGTCCCATCTTGACAAATGCCATCTACCTTATAATGCCACATTTGCATTTTAGTAGGCTTTTGTCTCATATTTATTATAATGATTAATAATAAGTGCCATGTTGTTATTATGGTCCCCTTTTCTCTGTGGTGCAATTTTGTTTATAGTATTATGTTAACTATGGTGCCATTTTGTTTATAGTATCATTCAGCCTATAGTGTCACTTTGACATGTATATTTATCCTATAGTGCCATTTGTCTTTGGTACCACTTTGTTTATAGGACCACACAGCCTATAGTGTCACTTTGACAGGTATAAAAAGCCTATAGTGCCATTAGATAGGTTCCACTAATATTTACTTCAAGGTACCATTTGATAGGTGCCACTAATATTTACTTCATAGTGTCCTTTTTTTACACGATGCCACCACTCACGGACAGGACCCTTTACAAAAGGAGGGGGAAAAAATAGAAAAACAAAACAAAACCAAACCAAATGGAAAGTAAATCCACCCAGTCCCTTGCCTAACTCAATTCCCTCAGGTGGATGCAGACGTGGGACTGAAAGAGAGGAAGAATGCTGCTGGTGTAACTTGTTTTTCGGTACTTTGCTGTAATTTTATGCAAAGGGATTGCGAGTAATCCGGCGGTTTATTTGCGTTTTCTCTTGGGAATATTTGTGTGTTTCCATTAGTATAGGCGTGTGTTTGTGATTATATTTGGGTGTTGTGTGTGTGTGTGTGATACAGGTTGAGGGGTGGTTGTATCAGAGATGTACGAGAGACAGGTAGTCCTTGATGTGGTACTGTGGGTTTATGAGGTAGGAGTGAGGGTATATGAAGAGTGGGTATCATATCCGAATTTTTTGGAGCTCCTGCGGCCTGGCCTTTGATATGCTTGTTCGTTGTTTTGGGTTTGCTGGGTGGGGTCTATTCTCAAATTAAAGCATGTCCTGATAAGGCTCTGTCTGCTCGGAGTGTTGGGTCGTGGGATGAGCTTTAGAAGTGTCGTTTTAGTTCATTGGTCGGGGTGTTGCCAGGATATGTCACCTGGTGTATATGGGATGTAGGCTTGTTCACTGGTGGTGGGAAAGGAGACAAGATCCCGCGGATCTGTGGGTTATGTTGGTTTGTGTTCGAATGGGGCGCATTGGTTGTTCGTGGTTTGACAGGGGTGAGTGGCGTGTGGTGTTAGGCTCTGTGTGGGGTGGGTGTGGTGATTAGTCCAGATCCAGAGGCATCGCCCCTCTGGGGCGCAGCGGTTTGGAGTAGAGCCAACGTGGGTTGTGGGGATCTCATATGTGGTGGTACAATTGGTTGTGATTTGGGTTTTGTTGCTTTTATGGATGGCAGGGTCGTGGTGCGAGTTGTTGTGTTTTGTCTTGGTCTCGGTTGGTTACCTGGTGTTATCTTGGTGGGTGGGAAAAGGTGGCATTTTTGGTGAGGTTTGCGTGGTGTTTTTCTGCTTTTAGTGAGGACGTGTTATCCACTGAGCTGTTCATGGTGCGTTGCTTGTCTAGCGCTATGGTGGTTGTTTTCTGTGTGCGGTCGTCTCTCGGTGTTGGGTTTCGGTGTGTGGGTGTGGTGGCTGTCTATACCGTGAGGGGGTGTTGGCGCCTTCTGGTCCTAACGAGCGTGATGGCTCAGGGGTTGGGTTGGGGTTTGTGGTGTTGTTTTTTGGTAGTGGATGGTGGGTGGGTTGGTTGGGGAGTGTGTGGTGGTGGTGTGGGTGGGGTGGGGGGTGTGTGGTGGTGGTGGGATTCCGGTGGGTTGGAGGTGGAGGGTGGTTGGGCTGTGGTTGGGGATTCTGCGGGGTGGTTGGTTGTGGGTTCTGAACGGGTTTGACCACTTCCATGTTAGTATGCGCGTGGGGAGGTGCGTTAGTCGTATTGTGCGCTGGCTGCTGTAGGAGCTATACGGGTATGTTATTTTAGCAATGTGTGGTAGCTATGTGTCTTTTTTGTGTGTCAATCGAATGACCAATATTTGGAGTCAGGCGGGTGTGATGTTCTAGAGTTAGCGCTCATTTATTTTCCCATTACGACTCCGTTTTTGTGTTCTACAAATTGATTCAAACTCCCTATACCCATTTTCTTCTTTCTTATACTCTACCACAATATTCCTCAGATTATCCATTTTTGAACAGACTAGCTACATCTATCGATAGATTTCCTATCTTATTCAGTTGCTTTCAACACAGGTAACTAACCATATTCCCTCATGATTATAAGTAGTGCTCTAGCATATCTATTTCTCATAGATTTTAGTTTTTTTAGTGCCCCCTTTGGAATTCTTTTAGTATATTCTAATTTTGGTCGTTCTATGCTTTTCCTATCTTGATCTTACTTTGTTCTGCATCGTTCTGCTGTTCCCTTGTTTTTGTTTGCCCCCATCTCTCATATCTATATACGTTCTATAATATTTAAAATTTCTTGATTTCCCAATTACCTTTGCCAGCCTTTTGTGTTTTTTTCTTTTTTTTTTTGTTTTTTTTCCTAACATGATTTCACATTGTGGACTCTTCTGACCTACCATAATCACCTTAATCCTTTTTTTTATAAATTGTGGTTGCTATTTGTTTGTTGTTTTGTGTTGTCTGTGTCTTTCGTTGGTGATTTGGGCTGTATTTTTCTTTTTATTTGTAGTCGTATCCGGTGTTTCTCTCGCATGTTTGGTTGTAAATTAGCTTTGGATCCTTTGGTTTTGTTGTGCTGTTTGGTGTCCATTGGAATTTCTCCCTTTTGGATATCTAGGCCTCCTTGTTAGTGAATCTTTTCTTTCATTCAGATTTCAGCTGACATTCCGGGCTTGCTAACTAATTTGGTTAACTAGAAGTCATTTGGGCAGTGGCGTGTTACTATATTTGGTATTAGCATAGGCAATCCTCTGTTTCGTTTTTTGTGGGCAGGTTTGGTTGCTGGTTCCCGTTCCTGTCGTTTTCATTGGGGCAGGTTGGCGTGATTGTTCTCGGTGGTGAAGGGTTCTAAATATAGCATTGGGCAAGTAGGCCTCGTTGCCGCCCTTACTATTATGTATAAAATATCTTAAATATAGTTTTGGTTCTACTACGCTCTGAAGGACCCGTTCTACATCCTAAAAATGGAGCGAGAATTCAGAGATGAAGCCAATTGGAAGAAACATAGACACATCCCTGCCTCATCTCTAGGGTTAATTAAAACATTTTGGAAGTCTTCCGCTGGCTAGTTATATTGTTTAACGACATGGTTCACTAAGTCGATTATATTGATATGCTTTCAGATCTCCAATTGCAGGAAGTGTCTACACTTAATAGGTGATCGGAGCTCCATGACAAATCATATAATATGTTCATGTACGCGAGATCCTGCCCAGAGTTCGCAGACTTTTGGAATTCTTGTCTTTAAGAATGCTCTTTCGTATGGTCAAGTCATAAAACTTAAATACAGTTTGTGGAGTCTTTGGTGTGTTTGTCATTGTTCTTCTCACAGTGCATATGAGCTCCCTTTCGTTTTGTTTGTTTCAATGTAAAATTAGTATTTCGTAGCCACACATTCCTCTACCACTTCTAAAATGCACTTCTCTTCAACATTCGGTGTCCCTTTACAATGTTCCACGTTCGGGGAATTTTTTTAGCTCTTCTTGACCAAGATTATTTTTCCGATAACTCTAAACTTTTCTTTATAATAATATATTGCTTTTTATTAAAAGCAAGTAATTGAGATCAGCAATTATGGTTGTATAATTTGCGCCGAAGAAGTAAGTTAATGTAGTACAATGTCATTTCAATAAATTAAGAGTAATGAGCAGATCCACTCAGGTAGTCATAGGAGGGGACGAGATGATGCTGTTGTATGCTCTAGCTGCTTTTACTTGGGCTGATGAGGGCAGAGAGTTACAGGAATCGCGCCTCGCACAAAGGAGCGAGCTTATGGGAGGAGTGTGTAATATGCAAGGCTTGCCTTAATTATAAGGGCGAACGCTGTAATAATAATTTTTGTAAGGGTGGTGAAAATAAGGAAAATCGGGTTCCGAATAATAACTAGGATATAGAGCATGATATGAGAATTAGAGAGAAGAGGAGTAGAGCTGAATAAGGAATGGATCTGATGGAACCTCATGCAGGGAGGATTTTTTGGCCATACAGTTTGGATCTTTGGAATCCGGCCATTCGCCTTGCTTCAAGCGGGTCATGTGGAGGGCACTTCGTATGATTGTCTGTGGAGGGATCGGTCCGGCCTCCCCCTCTCCTCTTGCCAAGTTTATTCTTCTTATTTACTTATGTAATAATTCTTCGCTGTATGTCTTTATGCATTGTCTTGTTGAAATGACCTATTTTGAGAGTTGTTAAGACCATTAGTTTGATATAAAGTAGTATTCATTTGGAGCTTGATTACAGATTAGGAGAGATACAAGGTTACGAGATGACAGGCCGTCGGCGTCAACAAACTGAGGCGAAACTGGAGAGAAAGTAGAGTCTTCTGCGTGGGGAGAGGTCTACCTGTCGAGATAGGGACTCGTACGGCAGTGGCTTGATGGCGATTTGCATTGTTCCGAGAATAGGCATCTCCCATATAGTATGATGGTCCATGCGGTCTTTTAGTTTACTCCCTGTCTTCTGATTCGCCTAGGCGCAGATTCGTCGCGCTGGTTTGTTACTCGCTAGATATTGGTGGGCTTCTCGATAGATCGTTGCTGAGTTGTCGAAGTTGCTCTTGTTTATGGTTTTTGTTTTTTTTTTTTTTTTTTTTACTGATTATTATTAAAAGTTACTACTCAGTTGGCGGGTATTATGCTATCTATTCTAGGGGGGAACTTTACTAGAGTAATTGTCTAATAGCCAAGCAGGGTATTGCCAGTGAGGCGGCCTAGGCGGAGGAATGAGACCCTGATCTGGCCTTTGCGAGTGGGACGGACATATGGTGGGCTGTCGGCGTTCCTAATAGCGAACGTGTCGATGGGTGGTGGTATGTAGACGGTCGATGGTCTGTGTTCAGAGTCTGAAGTTCAAAATAGAGGGAGATGGAATAGTGCTTGCTTGATCCGAGGCAGATGCGGACTAACAATTATGGACGTCGATGTATCTTGCAGGGGTTGTGGCCCTGACGATCGAGGAATATGTGAAGGTAAAGTCTACGTGTGTAAGCGCCTTGATCGAGCAGGACGATATCGATGTCGGATCCCCGACTCCGCAAGCCATCGGTGTTACCAGCTCCTCCGGCCATTGTAAGGGCGATTATGTTTCAATCGAGTAATCACTGCATGAACGACAGCGAGGATGTGAACTTGAGCATTGCCGCGGGATGAAGGTATGAGGTGTAGCGTCGGCGTACGTGATATAGTTAATGACACGGATGACGTATGAGGAGTGAGAATCAGACAAGCGCGAACACACA
This sequence comes from Trachelipus rathkii, assembly GCA_015478945.1. Lineage (NCBI taxonomy): Eukaryota > Metazoa > Arthropoda > Malacostraca > Isopoda > Trachelipodidae > Trachelipus > Trachelipus rathkii. The sequence goes on along the minus strand of JABUQX010061074.1, from coordinate 33,552 downwards.
CTATATAGTGTCAACTGATACGTCGCGGGTGGGAAAGGTATAAACCGTATAGTGCTGCACCGTACCAGATGGTCGGATGCGGCAACGGAGGGAGCAGGAAAGCGAGATGTGCGGGACATATTCTTCTCGGCGCCCGTGCGGGACAAGGCCAGCAATTGAGGATACGTTCGATGAGGGAGGCAGACACACATAGGTGCTGCGCGGACCCAGGCGCACTGGAGGCAGGGCGCGGGTAGAGAATCCAAGGATCGATATACATAAATACAATATACCGATATTACCAAATATGAAGATTGTGTGTGTGAATTTATATATTTATATCCTAGTTGAGACCACGGTAGGCAGGCTATATATATATATAATATCATTATATATTAATATAATATATATATTAATATATATTATCATTATATATAATATATTATATTAATTATATCCATATACAGACTTACCGTTTATATATATATAATAATATATTATAGGTATGGGCTCGAATTCAGGGAGATGATATAGGCGGATAGGGGTCAGGTCTAGGCATCTTTTCGTTTCGGTCTCTTTAATCTACGCGGCTCGTTTCTTGCGGCCGAGGTTCTGGAGGTAGAGGGTGCGCTCTACAGTACATCGGCGGAAGGTACTAGGGGTAAGGAAAGCAGTAGTGAACGCAATATGAAAAAATAAGTGTCGAAAAAGAGGCCCAGCCTTACTCCCCGCCCCCCTAGATCTAGATTGATACTAACACACTACACAGACTCTGGATGCGTGTGAACATAATATGGAAAGGCACTCAATTGGCGTTTCATCAATCCACTGAGAAATTCCTCACTATGGATAAAATCATGATTTGCAGGATTTGGTTCAGACATAAAAATGAATCGTAAGGTTTGCCCCATGAATCGAAACGACACTCCCGAGACAGCACTACCAGAAATAACCCTGGTTTACACGCCATATACTCTCAACGCTAGTCGAGCGCAACACTTAGTCGGCCAGTCTAGCCAAACTCGCCATGTTGCACTCTCCTTCAGAACATTCGTTCACACAGCACATATCACTATTCTCTGACGTCTCCACCCGAGCACGCGAGCTCACGTGAATTCACAAACTCAACAAGGCAAGATGGGAAGTTTCTGTTCCTTAATCCACCTGACTATCAATTTTCATTCCTTTTCACATGACCAAACCATCTCATACAACTTCTACATTAATATTCTTACTCTGTTTATCATGTGGAATGTGCCATCGCACCTTCTTTCATCACGGAACCAGCACGAACAAGCTATCATAGAGGAATCCATATTTCTATTAAATGTAGGTGCTCTGCGAGTTTGTCATCTCTGGCTCTTGCACAGTCATTTTATGTTAATAGTCGTTCGTGCAAGACGCAGAAGGCGACTTGCGATATCCTAAGGAGATCTGGTACTCTATTAAAACTGAATTGGCATCAATATGATTAGAGCACATTTCATAGATCTATATTAAATATTAGCCTAAGATTACGATAAGTCAGACAATTCACACGTGTAGGAAAATGTCGACGAAATACTGCGCAATTGGAGGGAGACAAGCGGTGAGCGATCCCCGTCCACTGATGATAAGAGCCTGAGCGTGGCCACTCATGAGAGGTAGCACTGCACGTGTGGCCGTGAGATCGAAAATGTGCGCGCGCAATAATATATAGCTCATTCTACCTGACATAAGAGGCTCTTCGTATCTTGAGTACGTTGCAACATACACACTAGTGTAGTCACGATATGTGGCAACATGTTTGTCTATTGCCACCTTTCTCTGCATTACAATCACTTTCACTACACTCCTGCATATTACGGACTACCGCCATTCTTCATCCAAACATGATGTGATCCTACTTAACCTATGATTTAGAGAGCGTCAGTACACTGCTGCTCACAGACTTGGCTCGCATTCATACTAACTAAATCACTACACTACTGGATGATCGATGCCACCCTTTAGCGTGAGGTGGACGGAGGTGAATTAAGCAACTATCGATGTCTAGTAGGGCTTCGAGACTGTCAGACGCATATAGGAGGGGAGTATGCCTCTCTAGAAGATTTCTCTTGCGAGGATAGAGCAGTGAGGGATATCTAACTGTCTAAGGCCATGAGTTAACCGGGTGCCGGTGATATGTAGTCATGGAGCCATTCAATGAGGGGAAGGTTAGCATTTATATGCCTAAGGAATGGGTCGCTCTATCTAATGATCGGTCTCAGATATGTCGAGTCTGTCGTACTCACAGGAGATAAATAGCCTCACACTTAAAGATGGCGAAAGCGATCGAGATTAATACTGGGTTGAATTAGCCAATCCGATTGTTCGCATGGTGTTTAGTCGATTTAAGGCCGATAATGTACTGAAATCGGTTGGAGTAGAGTGAAGATGATGCGACGTGGATATTGAGGGAGGTTAATGTGCAATATATCTACGGTATGGTTTGTTAATTCTTATGTGCTACTTTCGAGGATGGAGCTAGTGTCGGTATTGTGGGATGAGTCTGTTTTTCGAGTGCAACGGGTTGGATAGAGATGAGCTGATGAAGATAGGGATGTCTCTCACTTAGTTAGCGAATTTGCTTACGATCAGCCGTATATTCCAATGACGCAAAGTGGTCGCTCAGCAATATGATAATCGCTTCAATAAGTAATCGCGAGGCAGTACGATAGGCCGATAGGAAGACTATATGATTAATCAGTACGGTGTGGGATTTCGGTACTTCGCGTATTTAGACGGGACTTGACAAGAGATGATGCTGTTGCAACTTAGCTCATTTATACGTTTTTCGAATGGGAACATCAGATAGTTGATAAAAGTAAGGGTGGTATACAAAGAAGGTTAACTCATGGGTGTACCGATCCAAGGAGTCAAGAGTGGAGCACGTATCCCGGCGGAGTGGCATGATCGGTGTGAGAGACAGGGAAGAAGCGAGGGGCCACGGTATATGAGAAAATTCTTATCAACATTCAGTCGGATCGTTAGGATCCGCATGACAGTGCATACGACCGCATTCTCGACACTGATCCGATTAATATCTGTACTAACATTCTATGCTGTCATCAGTATCGAGTACATACGCATGACTGTAATTTAGAATTACCATAGATTCAGAAGCTCGTAGAGACGCGTAGCAACAACCTTAGGTTTGATTTACTACTAATAACCTGACGCTGATGTAGGAATGAGACTTCAGCTGAAGGTGTATGGCTTAACGCTGGGCTACACTACGGTGATAGCGCCTGTGTTGATGTCTAGTAATTCATAGTAATTTATGATAGGGATAGTGATGGAATATTGATCTTCTATCATTAAGTCAGAGTGCGAAAACTGTCAGAAGTTTCTAGCTGCAAGTGAGTGTTGCATCATATAGTACAGTGATATGAAATGGAATCGGATTAGGTAATAAAAGGGGAAGGAGACCAGAACGGATGTCAGATGCATGGGCTACTAACACATGGCTCTGTAATATGCTCTCACTACTTGGTTCTTTACATCATCGGGAGTAGCGTATGGTCATGCTGTACAGATGCATTACGTTCGTGCGCAGTCATTTTATCGCCACCAAGTGCAAGTGACAAGAACATGATCGGCTTAGCACCGATAAAAGACTTCATGATAAACTAGATATATAGTCACGAGGGTTATAAAGTTGGCTACAGAGTGAGCGAGTGATAGCTTGAGATAGTGCATCCATTAGTGCCGGGAAGGCTTGGATCAGTCAGAGGTAGGTCTAAATTAGCGGAGCGTACTCCGATGGCAAAGCACCTGGAGAGTCTGAGATCACGACCATGTGGCGCATGAATGATAATGAAAACGTACAATATGTGATTCACCTAAACCGTACTTCGACAATCAATGCCGAAGCTCACGGAGTGTTCGCGCATCCGTTTGATCGAGTCACGAGTAATAGGGAAATCAGTATACCGTGCAAGGATATTACCATTCTTAACAAGACGTTTGGCACTCAATCGTCTGAGGGGGAGCATGTATGGAGTGTGAAGGTGCATGAGAAGGGAGCTGACGCCGCGAGGAACCGACTGATGACGTATAACAGCATGCTTCTGCCGATTAAATCTGATAGGTATAACGGCTGGATCGGCCACGGATATAGCATGAGCATTAATATCAACTGGCTGGTACGAACAGCCGTATTAGGCCAGTGTACATAGCGACTAGAGACCGAGAGCAAGATCTACGACGGGCAAGTTTAGGACTACTATACCGAACGGATATAGAGGTCTATTAAATGGACTATGGTGTAGGGGGAGTATGGGTGGCAGATTGTATGCTCGTAGTAAGATGTTCTTCAACGACGCAGACCATCAGAATGCACCTGACGATCAAGTGGGTATTCATCAGTTACGAAAAGCTAGACAGGTGTCAAGTCCTATCTGGATTGATTGCTTTGAATAGCAGTATGTGCAATACTTCTGAATGATTCTTATTCATAGTGGGGTCTACATCCTTGTCGCAGGCGAGTCCTGCCAGAAACGATGCATGCCTATGTAGTGCCGACTGCTGTATGTGGCTACTGCGATGTGTGCACTGACTGTCGTTACTGTATGTAGCTCGAGAGGCACATCATGATAGTAAACATAGTTAGCCTGTCTTAAGGGTTTAGCTAACGTGCCAAATATACTGGTAATAATCCTATCGAGGAGCATCGATTGTAGTAGTTGTCTATGATGATATTTCGCGTTCTTAAGTGGATAGTTGCAAGCATGACTTCTCTTATATGTAAGACTTCATATTACTAGCTTTAGTACATTGCAAGGTACGGATGGCCAGAGGGAACTCATAGCACGGTGATCCGCTGTATCAGACTGAGAGTGATCTGAGTGTTTGAGATCTTATTAAGCACGTCTTGGATATCATGCTCGACTATTGCAAGGAGTATACAGGCGTGGTCTGGTGGGAATTACGGAGCGTACGGACTGTGTGTGACCGTCATGTACACTTCGATTATGGCTGTCTAAGCTTGAGAGAGTGTTCCACGCTATTGACACTGACATTGAACTTGCAATCACATCTGTCCTCGTATTGTGCTAATCTGACGTGTAACAAGTGGGCTTGCTCAATGTTGTCGCGAGAACCAGAACTTTGTAGATCAAGAATAAAGTCAAAGACTTTGCCGTTCACATTAGCAACCGATTATCTAGCGAGATTAGTCTATAATGTGCGATTAGGCCAATAAGCTTATCCTAATTGTCTTGCTCAGCTTAAATCTTCTCAACTGTTAATATGTTTACCTACACTTCCTTTCAGTATCACCTTACCTCGTGACTTCTGACAGTGACACAGGCCAGAGAGGTCGATCGAACTAGACGCCAAGCACACACCACACGGTGCACATTTATCATGAGAGACAACATATATTGGATACCTGAATAACGTCCACGATATGCAATGCTATGTAGAGCATCACACATCACTGAATTTAATGAACACATTGCTACTATCACATACTCGTCAACAATCTCCTTCTTGCTACAAGCCAACGCCAGAATCAATGCATATGCTGTTGGCACTTCAGGAGTAGCTGGACGGATGCAGGGGGCATGGAGTCTGTCTACCTACACGGTGCGCAGCTCTAGTAGTAGTCATAATGGCAATAGCCGTCTTGCTAGTTTGAACAGAAGATATTGACTTACAGCTACGGAAGATCATGCTGTCGTCTCTCAATGCAGTTAAGATGCATTCGTATCATCGCTGAATGTAACGTACCTGAGTCCGTAGTTCCATGTATGTCTCTCGGCATTTGAACGGATTATGAGGGGACTGGCATATGAAAGGGGTGTTATCTTTCCAATGATATTACACTACAGTCAGAGTTAGTGACCGTGCATCGTTTCTTCTGAATCTTACTAGCCTTGACTAACATCACCACATTCTAAAAACGGATATGTTCAATACACAACGTAAAGCACCTAGACAGTTAGCAGACAATCTGACTTGGCAGATTCATCACCTGACTACAAGTGGCAAGAGGTGCTATGCCTGTGGCATCGCTCGAAATCAAATCGGAATTCATCTTAAATCGATAATATCATAAAAATCAGTTATACCATTGCGGGTAATCTTAGACATGAGAGGTACAGATGGACTTGAACCTCTATAGAGGTGGGAAGTAATCAATATGCAACAGTCATACAACCAACGCACACACTATACTGATTGCAAGCCATTATCAAACCATCCTGATACTAGGGAGCTTACATAATCGTATAACCATATTAGATATAAAGCACTTAGCCCACAGAGAATTGAGAAGCTATTTAGGGTAGAATATGACAAATAGCACTCATACCTAAAACACACATAAGAAACGAAGATCAGCTAGTAGCCGCATAAGGCTATTGTACGCCAAAGGTAAGCCCTCAGACAAGTTAGGTCGAGTCAGTAGAGACAACATACCACCTATGCTGCACTGCACTCTACAAAATTATATTCAGATCACAGGTAGCAAGCTATAATTGCTGCCTAGGCGCTCGTTAACCTCAGCACGCACACATAGTTATCACGCTCGATGACTTCGCCTAAGCACCGCTATGAACGCTACTTTCAGGCTCATTTCTCTAGCGTCAGTAGTTATGTTAATAATAAGCAATGGTATCAGAACGAGATGGCAAATAATACAAGAGATAAAGTGGCCTATTACTTCAGTTTAATACATCCATCAATCCTTACAAATCATATGGACTACAATATAGAGGCTCCTCACATTATTGCCATCTGTACGATATTAAGCAAGGCTTATCTGTAGATAATACAGGATAGCGATAGTAGACGCAAACTACAATAACGAATATCATATAACATCTATTATCGCGCGAAAAATATAGATAGCGTGCTTTAGTATTATAGCGCAGGACGATAAGTCATACGACCATCCAGACGATTCAACGAGGCAATAGGAGCGATCAGCTCAATGATAAACACATCCTAGAGACAGGAACGAGTTTGAGGATTTGATGCATAGGTACAACTGTAGATGGGGGCAGGCAGGATGTCACTGCGAAACTCGTAAATACATACTACCACTTTAAAGTAGGCTGAACTGACAACTCCGATATTATTATCAGCTTTCTATAACGCACTGCAGAACTAATACAGGGTTGTGGGGTCAAATTCTTCTACTCCTCCCTGCACACAGGATATGAGTAGTAGGTATGTCTAGTAAAGGTCGTTATCTAGATGTAGGATATAGTAGTGTATCATATTAATCATGTGAATATGATATTGTGGAGTGGATAAACTGGTAGATTGTATGTCGAGTAAATGTTGACCCTTGGCAAGAGGATGATGATAGTGAAAGATAACTGAACGCAAAAGGTAGAAAGACGCACCATACATAAATGAGGAAGGTATATGGTATCGTTTCATGATCGCACTACGTTGTAATGCATCGTGTTGACATACTCCTGTCCGTTTTGAGAATTAGTAGCAATTCAGTTTATATTAATTATAGAACAAAGATTATTAATATATGATATATATAAGCTATGTGAATAGTATAATCAGTGATAGAAGTATCTATATTACTGTGTGCTATACATAGCTAGGACATACATAGTATAAAATATATCTAGTATATTCTAAGTCTCTAAATAATTATCTACAGTGTACTTCTGTGACGACACGTTATAAATATACTTTCAGGTATAATAAGAATTATCAGCAATATGCGACCTCTATGAAGCTAAAGTCAGTCGAATGCTAGACTGTATGATTGCACATACTAATTGATGCATGGAACGAGATCCTAATAGTACTGCCATTCGCGCGTTCGATGATAAGTTTCATGACGACTGACCAGCTAGGATCTTCGAAACGTCGTCATTAGTTCTCTTATATATTCTGATTCTATCTCTGCTCTTGCCAACAATAGCTCAGTTAGTCAATGCTAACAATCAGTCTAGCGACGTAAATGTGTAGAGTAGCTATCATGCTACTAAACACTTCACATTATCAATTGCCAATACTATTAGATATGTATTATATTTACATTATAATTGGCTTTACATTCCCGACATAGGATAATCACTCTTTGAGAGAATCCATTTAAATGATCGGGAAAATGTAAAATACGTAAATTAATTATGTATGTCATCTTATATAATTAGTTAAGATATAGCTTATAGCAGTTATCAGTTTTTTTAAATAAGTGAATGAGCATAATGTTATAGTAGAGTAAAACTTTATCTTAGATACTATTATGTATTAGAGTACTATATATAATCTTATTGTTAATAATTTTTTGTCTTTATTTTTTATTATTAATTTTGTGTTATTTCTTTTTTGAAAGTTGTTGTTAGAGAACTTCACAACCTACACGGTCACAATGCAGCGGCCACAACTCGAAGGACTAATAAAATCAGCTACGTTGTAAAGCGTTGAGGAGAGACCCTGTCTAAAATGATAGCGCTGAATTCTAAATGTCAAAGAAAAGATTTGTATTGGACTCGAAATGCATTATTAAGCAGGGATGGTTCATAACATAGAGCAACTAAAATAAAAAACATTAAATAAATAGATTTTAGTACATCGTGCAGATTAGGTAATAGTCTTAGAAATTACACATCAACACTAAATCAAATCTATTATGAATGATATAATTCAGACACATTCCTATAGAAGATACAGAAAAATAGTGTTAATGAGTCTAAAGCTGATGGGAACGCATTCAGATAAATCATTGAGATTAATCTTTTTAGAAGGCTGTTTTGGACCAGTATAGTATGGGAAATAATAAGCGACAGCCGAATACGGGTAATGCAATGAAGGATGCACAATAATATTCAATAGGAAGATTCATGAAATGAATTTATGCGTACGCGTCACAGTATCTTATAACGGCGTGGTGTGTGTGCGACTGGAACAAAGTTAATTTGCTATGTGCGATGGAGGAGAACTCTACGTGACGTAAATATAATAAGATGACTGAAGTAGAAGCTAGGATCGCCCATTATAGTATAAAAGATGATGGCCGCATATAGTCGGAGGCAAAGTGCAAGTATCTCATTTCGTGATATGTAAAGTCTGCATGTGTACGCTCTGATAAGTGGATAAGGACAAAGACTAACTACACAACCGAGAGATCGTTCTCGAATGTTTGACCAACAACCTTATACTAGTTCTGAGTTTCCTTCTTGCGTCTTTGCTCTCGTATCCCTAAGTCGTGACACAGCATTGCTTTGCTTGAACAATGATCCGAATAAGATGCCCGTCTGAAGAAGTAGTGTTCTCTAGAGATATGAGGTATCGAAGATTGGCATTGAGAGGGGCGGGCCTCGTAGGTGAATGCGTCATCGTCGGCGAAGCGTAATTCTGAGAGACTCGACGAAGAGGATGGGCATTTTGGCCTCCTCAGATTCACGATCCTACTTGCACAGATTACCCTACATATGCAGAGGGATCGCAAGCATGTCCAATAATTATGGCTTTCTATACTGGAGTGGAAGAGTCGAGAATAGTTCGATCAACCGCATCACCATACTCGCGTTTATTCTAGATATATAGAGGGGTTTTAAGCGGCTTGATAGCGCGCTAAGCGAAAAGTCTGACTCATAACGAACCATAAAATAAATGAGTAATCATTAGGTACAGGTATGTCTAGAATGAATAGCGAGATAGTAAAGGTGCAATACTACTTCTATAAGCCAAGAATAGATCAAAAGGTGGAATCCCAAGCTCATATGCGACTGAGTTATAACTTAATTATGAAGCTCATGAAGAGGCAGTGGGAAGGGTAAGAGAGTGAGGTAGAATTGCGCGATCAGAGTACAAAGCACCGTTAGATAGCACCTCAATAATCGCTACATATTTATTAACAGTGAGTCTCTGTTCATGAATGAACATCTGGCAGTAAAATCAGAATTCAGTGAAGCTGAAGCGAGGTGTGACGTAGAGAGACTAGAACTTGTGAAGCTTATTAGAAAGCGCGTGAGAGAGCACAATGTGAAAGGATGACTTTATAGGGAGGTTTGCTTACTTCACTTGCGTGAGATTTGGATCGAGAGATGTCAGCAGCGCCAGCCAATGGTAGGCAGAAGGGATAGAAAGATCAATATATCAAGAGGTAGTAGTATACACCTATCGTACGAAAATGAGTAAAAGGCAAGTCACTTTTGCCTATGGGAAACTGTTCAAGGGAAGAAACACTAGGTGAAGCTACTGAACGATATGATGTTAATGAAGCGCTTGCGTTAATACAAATTTGGCCGAGTAATACTCGGTTAATAAAGATATTCTTGAGGTACGCCAATTGTCGCGTTTGCCAGAACGGTAAGTACGAACGTAGCAGACCGGTAATATGCTAGAGCGCTTGCAAGAGCGAAGTAGATAGATCTGAATTGTTACAACACTATAAGAAATCCGTATTCCTAAATGCAACGATAGGAGTAAGGGAAGTGGCATCAATGAGAAGAACATTACAAAAAATTCGAAGAGCTCAAGGACCTAGTGAAAGGGTATGCAGCGGGGTATCGATTTACGATAAAATACAGCTACTGAAGCTGGATAAGATCTACTCGCATTTAATCAGACATATAATGTCCAGGTATATATGGATGGGTATCATAAAACAAGATAAACGAAAAATTAATAATAGTCAGATACAAATCACATAAACAGAGTGAAAAACAGATTGAAGAGGAATCAAAATGTCCTCTGACTGTAGTATCATCATACAGTTGTATTCCTGTATTCATTGAGCAGTACTACAATAAAGAACTGCAAAAGATTAGGGTAAAAAACACATTATTAGATATTCATTTCTATAATCGTATATAGCTCGGTACTGAGAGCTGTATTTACTTATCATTATCAATTGTATGTACAACGCATGGCTGGACATAGAGGATTTCATATTCTCTTTGTATTTAAAAACATTGAAAAAGAATACATCGATGAATCTATCAAACTTCCGAATCAGCTGCTGATTTGAAGTATTATTATTATTCATTATTATTATTTGAGGATGGAATCCAATTACATGAATAAAGGCTGGATATTAATTAACGATGATTTTGTAGTTACCATGGGGGAATTGGGCTTGAAAACTTTGGGGTTAGGACGTTTGTATAACGTCGTCTCTGAAGCGCGCTTTGAACGTACTACATATTGCACAGATATATTCAACTCATCTAGTTTTCGGATGCGTGAGAGTTAGATAAGAGGCTGACCGCTATGAGTAGGTCAACTAAGAGTATCAATTGCGATCAGACACCCAAAGATGTATTGAGTGCGAGATGACGTAATAGGTCGTGAAGAGTGCGATGACAATTTAGTCTTTTTAGTTGTTTTCAGGTGTTTAATATGAGGGGCATAGCATATGTTAAGTGGTCATCTAGGATAGTAGAGCTGGCATAAATCGGTATGTACATCGATGATAGTTTAGATCGACTGAATGTGAGGATCTATAACACATATAATAATCGATATAGGTTCTGACTGGATAGTACGAATGGGTTGCAACGTCTGTCGTATTCACTTTATTTTCGGTGTAAAATAAATGAAGCACTTAGCTGATGAGGTTATTTGGTATAGGAAGTAAAAATGGATGATATCATGCCATGGGAGCGTAGGCCCTGATGTAGCAATCAATTCGTGAGGAAATGTGCAGGCTGAATGTTGATGAAATTAGTGCCTACCCTAGATAGTCTTCAAATGAATGTGAATATTAGGAGGCTACGTGGAGTCAGTCTTTGATGATGGCATCGAGTCATCACTTGTATACTCTTTTCTATTCAGCTGATGTACCTTTTCGATACGAGAGTCGCGCTACGTCAGCATTGTGGGCTGACTAGGTAGCGGGGGGGTAGACACCCTATGCTCGGGACTCGCTACGCTATGAGTGATACTGAATGTGCTAAGGTTCATGAAATAGAGGTCTAATTGAAGATGATGAGCCAAGAAGAAAGGATGGGAGTATCTAGTGAGTCAGTAGATGGACACGTTACTAAAGTTTGCTCAGTAAGCGTCTTAGCGGGAATCGCCGTTCTATTACCAATGAAATGTGGAATGGGTAAGGTTAGTGGCGTGATCCTAGGAAGTAGATAGAGCACCTCAGTAACCTGTTAGGTTAAGACTAATCTCCGGGATGAGTAGTCGTGATTAAAAGGCATTAGAATTCGAAGTTTAATAGAGGGTAAGATTTATAAGTGAGAGCTTATTTTTTCCGCGCTGAATACCATAGCGATAAATGGATATGGAAAGACGGAGATACCACGTGGTATAGTTCTCCAACTGATATCGTGTCGTATATAGCTACTTATATCAGAGGTGAAATAGAAAAGACAACCAGAGTAACTATTCCTAACCGATTTGAGAAGGCTTACCTCTAGATGTTACATTGGTATAGTTTATTATCCAGGGTTACCTCAGTCAGAACGATTATATTTGCTTTATATAATCTATCTGTCTATGACATTCTCACTTTTAGCTTCACATGATGATGGAGTAAAACTCCAGATATCTGAGAAAAGTTTGTTGCGCAGAATGTGAGACGAGTCGCTTATAAGCCAGATACAGAGAGTAATGCTGACCAACAAGAAAGTCCGCCATTTTAAGCACATAAGCCACGCTGACTTAACTTTACAAGCGGTGGCAGGTGATACTAGGGGTCTAGGCCCGTAATGTAGTCCTTATTAATTAGGGGGTTGTCATGGACGGTCAACGGTTCGGAGACTGGGCTCTTTCCGATGCGATTTGAGAGGATAGATAAACACCGTTCATAAACAAAAGAGCTGTAGTCCATGATGAGATGGGTGGAAGAGGACCGAGATGTGCGATGCGCAAAATTCTTGTATATTTAAATCCAGCAAAAATGCTGACCGCCGAAGGATGGATATTGACGGAGCATGAGAGGGTAAGAACATCTGGAGCCAAGGATGCAGCGCTGATTTCCCTCTACATATGGTTGTAGCTATTCTGGCATCAATAGCTAGTTAGTGATATGCTTCCATGCCAACATAGTGCTACAAGAGTATGGATGGCCCACGGAGGGCAGTACTGCTGGATTTGAACGGACCCATAACAATCCATAAGTCGGGGTAACGCATACGTTGGAGCTAAGGTCTGTCTAGTCGCCAGCTGTACCGTAATGCTCTGTTCAGTTTGATAGACACAGGCTCAGTGTTAGCGGTAAATGTATCTCTGCAGCCGTCCTACGCAACGCTAATAAACCTTACACATCTATTCTCCTCTATCCTTTCACCAGCCTGGAGCTGTTACACTGTACACCAGATATTCTCACGCGCACATTTAATCATGCATGTGAGTGCTCGGTGGTCGGAAGGCACTATTGCACTTGTTGACTGGCAGTAATGTTGGCTGCAGAGATAGTATCCTCTGTGTATAACTCATTCCCTAAGGGAAGGGGGTCAGGGTTGTTGTGGGATTCAGAACAGTCGATTAAGTAAGTTCGCCAGGAGGGCCCACACATATGTGTTGTAATCGCCACCGCGCGCGATCGCGGGTGTGGTGAGACAATACTCGGCGCAGAGATGTTGACGATTAATTCGCGGCTAGTCTCGCTGCGGCAGACGCTTTATTAAATAGATCATTATGGTTGGGTTAGGGCGGAGGGTTAGACAGACGGGCCCTTTTTGTATTGCCATAGTACGAGTCGATCTTCCGGTAGGAGTCGTGCTTCGTGCGTGCGACGTATGCATATCTGGCCGTTGGCTTATAGACGCACTCCTTGCGGAACCACTCACAGGAGTTTCGATCGACCCGCCTGTCTGAAGCGTAGAGCGACAGATTGCTCCCGATGCATAGCTCTACGAGCCTGGAGCTACTGAATGGTGCAATTTGATATTCTCGAGTCATGGTACTATACCTCTTTGGAAGAAAGCGAAAGGCATCATCTAATGTCGATTCATCGTTTATTTCTGTTGTCAACACCGAGAAAGCACCAGGAGTATCATGCCTGATCCTAGGCGGCATGGGTTAATACGTTGATAGTGAGCCCTCATCTTCTGGTCGTCAGTATATCAGAGCGTTCTGAGATCGGCTAGTACACCATGGGCCTCTCTCCTGATAGATGCCTTGTGAGCAAGCTCGATAACTATCAGACTGTCGAACTAATGTAGATCGGTATACTATACTGTGATTTCAGCTGAGCCGCATAGTCGTGAGAAACTCTATGAATCAATGCAGACGGCCTCCAGGTTAAAACAGATCGTCTATGGACTGGGAATTTGAGTAGGTAAGATTATGCGAAATGTGCGAACTCACATGCGATGACGTAATACGAGAGCCTAGGCTATTTGATTAGGCTAGTGTGGCTAGAAACGTTCATCGATTGAATAGTGAGCATCCTAAGGCTCGTTAACGCACTCTCATGCGTTCCAGCTTGTCCTAGTAAGCGAAGCGTGCGTGCATGCGTTGCCTGTTCCCGTGGGTGGGTCCGCGCCAACGAGTATATCGGCTGGAGAGTGTGTGGAGCTCGAGAGCACCTGTTCGCAGTGTGACTACCACGCTGTAGCGGAGAGGGCTGGGAAAAGGGGGTTAGCGTAGCACTTCCTATGTAAAGAAGGTCGTTTGTGACTCGCTCAAACTTTGAGTGCAACAGCTGATACAGGTACAGTCAGCCTTACTAGTAAGTGAGTGCTACTGTGATCGTGAGCTTGAATGTACATTCGCTAGCTATAGGACCAACGGCGTGAGCTGCCAGTTGGGAGTCTGTTACTATCACTATAGATTAGCTACATGCCATAAGACTCCTTCCTACAGTAAACACTTCCACGTACTAGGGACTGTCCTTCAGAGTCGACCGACCTTGACATAAGTACCGAAATGCGATTGGGCCGATAACTGTCAGCTATATGATTCATATAAGTGCTCGGAGCCGCAATACCTATCCACCTATTGCACCTACATTCTCCGCATGACATGTGGTTGGGTTTTTGAGTCATCGTGAGGAGGACAAGACTGGGAGATGGTGGGAGATAGTGACTCATCATCAATGTCACGGGAGGGGAAGGTAATGAGCCGTGGTATCCGTCCTGCTCCGTACTCCCTTATCATATTGTCACACATTCTTTGCTGATAGGATAGTTGAACCGACTGAGTCTTACATCTTATATTGCAAGCACAAAACTCACTCCTAAACTATAATAGTGACTGCGCAGATTTTTTGGGGGTAGTGAAATTGATGAGTGCGTTCTAGCTGCTAAATGTGCGAGGCTCTTATCGTCCGGCATGCGGAGTCTGCTAAACAATATATGGACTCTGGAGTCTTCCTGCGACTATCTAGTTATATCGTTATACGTTGTCTCAAGCACATTTTTCAGTAGATCTTTAATAGGTGTCTCGATATTAGGAGATCATTATAGTCCTTACGTACGACCCGCCACACTGAATTGTTCTCTTATTGGTTAAGGAAGGAAAAGAATCATAGTAACATTGTCGAATGTAATTATTAGCATATGTTTAAAGTGTGATGGGAATGGTGGTAATTTACTTCATGTTAGTGGACGTTCGTATACAATAAGCATGTGGCTTATTTCGGATATGTGAAATAGCAGGTTAAATCTGTACTATACTAATTGCTCTTGGTTAGAGTGTAAGAAGTGATGTACAAAGGGGGTAGAGTATAAGTAAAATACTAGTACACTTCGACCGAGCACAAGCATCGAAAAGCCACAAGCAGTAGGAGAACATGACAAGCAGTCGATGAAAAGCGTTAGCCAGCCTTAGGCGCCCTCTGGTACCATTAATTGTAGTGAGAGCCTCGTCACAGACAGAAAATCCCCTAGAAGCATCGATGGACCGCGATCGGAGCCCTCAAATATGTCGTCAAAATCGTGCACTGTAGGGGGTTTCAGTCCCGTGGCCCAGGTGGGCCCACAACCATGCCCCCCAACAAAACCCCGCCCGGCATTTGTTGATCAATATTTAAAAACAGTTCATTCACGGTTAAAAAAATATCTAGCCTCTTGCCATATACTTCTTTTATCAAATCGTTCTCTCTCTCTTCAACATTCGTTTTGACTGAAGTCAATCCACTTTCTCTTGTCGGTCTCCCAGCCGACTTAT
Source organism: Trachelipus rathkii (assembly GCA_015478945.1). Taxonomy (NCBI): domain Eukaryota; kingdom Metazoa; phylum Arthropoda; class Malacostraca; order Isopoda; family Trachelipodidae; genus Trachelipus; species Trachelipus rathkii. The sequence continues at coordinate 17,502 of JABUQX010061074.1, read as the reverse complement.
TATCACCTCCACGCTAAACTATTTACCTAAATTTCTTAAAGTGAATAAGATACGATGAAATGAATTGAAACTTTAAATAGGTTTGTGCTTCTATGCTAGTATTGTTTAGATTAATTTTCTAGTCAGCGAGGGTTAGGGAGCTCCTTTTGTAAAGACAGATTCTATTGAACGAGGGTTATTAGCTTCTTGTTGTAAAGGAAATTCCATTGTCACGCAGGGTTGGGACGGCCCTTTCATACATCCAAGACCTACTTCTCTGGCTTACAGAGGGTTAGGATCCCCATTTATGAACTGAAGCATTCTATCTAAAGCAGGTTACCAGATGTGCTAATTTTTAAGCCATTGTGGCTAATTTCATAAGTTGCCTGCTCGAAAGGAAAAAAAAAATGTTTAGCCACTCGTTTTTCTATTTCTAATTTTTGTTTGATTTAATATCAGTAGGGAAATTATTTCAAATTTTCTTACGCATTTTTGCGATAAATCCCTTTTTGGATACACAATGAAAATGCTTTTCTACATTAGTTGGAAATACATTCTTTAAAAGTTTCAGGTGGGTCAATGGATCCCATTTTTTGTTCCAGTTTTCTGTCCTTGAATTTTTTTGCAATTTCTGTTCTTTATACCTAACTCCTTTCTCTAGCTTTTGTCTTTTAATAGGGGTTTCATTAATGAGATCGAGGGACTCATTCAGAATCTCCAATTCTGTGCTAGGATCAGTGAAACATTCTTCAGAAGTAGTAAAAGAATTCTCGTCACAGAATTCATCTGATGGAAATGAAACGAATGAAGCCACAGACTCAGTTTATTTCTGCATGTAGGACAAATTTTTTGGCCAATAGTTATTCCAGAATATGGATATTTTTGTATAAGTTCTCTGTAACAGTTTGAAGTCCTTTCTTTATTTTATTTATGTGGAATTTAAATGGATCACAACATGGTAACTCTCTAAGTTTTGATTTTAGTGATTCATTCATTTTTCAAAGAAACTTTTAGTACCAATATTGTTAAACAATTTATAGCAATTGATAGTTTATTTAATAAGAATAATTATCAAGACAATTTATACTAAAATAAAATGGACAATGGAAAGCCTGAAAAATAGAGAAGAGGAAAATATTAGTCCAATACATAAGTCAATAATACAAGTTGTTACATTTAAAACCACTTGTTCTTATTGGTTATTCACACAAAGTAACTATTTTACTAACTATTATAAATTTGTTAAAAAATGTTCCATTAATGTTTTTTATTTAAAAAGTAAGATCTAGGTATGGTATAAACTTCAATTTAGCCTATATTCAGTTAATATATATAGGTAGCTAATATATACAATTCTTCAAAATAGCAATATGCAGAAACCCCTAATTTGGATCAAGTTCTCATTAAATTGTCCAATAAATTTTTAAAACAACATCCTTTACCAAGGTTCATGCAAAAATATATGGGTAAAATTTTGTAAAAAAAATCGGGTTATGGGGTGTTTTGACCTACATAAAAAGTCAAAGGTCAAATATGAGGTGTCAAACTTTTTATTTGACCTCCGATTTCATCAAACTTTTTATAGAATAAAGTCTTGGCCTTTTTAATACCTTTAAAAATGGTGTATTAAGCATTTTTGTAAGTTTAACACCTCTGCGAATATATTCAAGTTTTAATAACCAGCCTTATACAAACAATTTAATTTTTTTCGACAAAAATACCATCTTCAAAAATTGTTTGAGAATGAACTTTCTCTGTTAATATTACTTTCATACTCATTCATAAAAGTAGTATACACCCATGATAATTTTTTAATACTGTCATAAATTCGAGAATCTTTTCAAAAATAATAAATGAAAAGTAAATAAAAGAAAATCACTGAATACAGTGTCAGCGGGTAGAGTCAATGTTATCAGCTATACAAATCGGCTTTTATTTAAAAATTCGAAATGGAGAAAAGATGACTTCTCACTATATACTATATTTTTTTTTATATACCAATGGAGTTAAAATCCCGTTAAGGCTGTCCAAGTACTCCTCCCTCTTCATCTGTGCAAAATATATTATCGGCATGAATAGAGGGAGGAGAACAAAACGAAACACAATTGGCGGCGTCAACGGAGAGATGCCACTTGAAAAAATATAAAAGTGGGGAAGAGTGATATTTGCTCTTAAATAAATGCTAAGAGGAATTATTTTTCTGAGTTCATAGTGCTATTTACTTTAACCCAAAATTATTGTTAATTAGAAAAATTTTAAATATTTTTTGACTAGATTGGACAAAATTAGCGTCCTAAAAGTATTTTTATCAAGACATAAGGAAACTTATTCATAAATCATCTGTAATATTCAATTACTTTAAGATGGAAAGTATTTGAAAACGGTGAATTCTGTTTTGAATGCAAATTTTGTGTTGAATTCCATTAAGTTATTATCAACGTGCTTATAAAAGGCTTTATAAATTATTTTATTAATAATTCAATTTCATACAATAAACTTATCTTAGTTATATTGTAATAGCCATCACTTCTTTGCATGATTGGTATTAAGTAGTACCAAAAATCGAGACCTATTAGGACGTCCAGAAGGCAAGTTCTCTTCAAAAGGAAATCATAGGTCTCTTCGGGAAAGGTTAATTCAAACAGGAAATGAGAAATAAGAAGCCTGCACAAGGAATACCATAAGTAATCTGATTCCACACACACTACAAAAATAGGTTCCCCCGATACACAAAAACGCATCCAAAGAATAAAACCTGTAAGAAGGAAACCGAATTAGATTCCCATCACAGAGACCAAATCCAGGTAATCTCGTAAGGAAATTATCTTAGAGGGAATGGGCCTTTAGAGGACTTAATTCTGATAGTCGACAAATATTTACTTATTGGGAATAGGAGACATCAAAAAAGTTTACAATTAAGAAGAAAGGGTATATTCCATGCACTAGATGAGCACAAATGCTACCCTATTATAGTCAAGAACTGTCTTTGGGTTTTCGTTTTCCGTTCATTTATTCAAATTTATGGGGATTACCGGCGTTAATTTCAATAGTGATGGAGACTTTATGCCGATTAGCGTGCACATGTACAAAAAAAGACAACAAATAAATAGAGTATATAATTATAAATAAGTATTTATATTAATTACTTAATCTTAATAATTCTACTCAGCAGTAAAAGATAATATGACTTGAGAAGGAAAATGGTAAGAACAAAACCTTTAAAGAATATAATCTGGATACTTCCACAGATAATGATCAACGAAAAGGTAATGCCAAAAGAAACATTTTCAACTAGTAACAAAGATTGTAGACACACATGATCCCGTTCGAATAAAATGACTATAACAACCGCGGAGTTATTTACATTATGGCTAAAGATATACATACGCTTAAATCTTGTAACGTTATCTGCATTTATCGTTGGCACATATTAATAGCTATATAAAGTAAACCAATAAGAACCGGAACGTGATAATCTCTCACACAGTTGTGAATACACCCCTCCCCTTTTAAGCTATGAATTACTCGATTACTCGATAAACCGAAGGGAGGATGAATGGAACTCCCATACATTCCTCCCCCTAAACTGGGCGCACCTCATTTTTAAGTATTTCACTTTAAGGAGTGAATAAAAGCTGGAGGGTGGTTCAAGTTTAGCGGGTCAATACAAGAAACTTGATAATTTAGATGAACGATAAAATATTTAATCATGAAAAAAAAACACCGCAAAATGCAACCTTTTTTTACAGAAGTCTTCAATAATAAAGGTATCTAACAAATAATCGTAATGCGACACAAAGAAATTACATACGAAGACTAACTTATGAGCGAAGTGCCTAAATTAAATCAGTTAAAATTTAAAATTAAACCGATGATACCACTTTAGAAATCAAACAAATATATATATAATAGCAGTGCTATGGCACGAACACGAAAGCAGTAAATAAAAGCACTGACACCATTATACTACATCATTATAAATCAATCGGCATGTATACACATAAGCTGAAAGCATGTTCAGTTGACTGGCGAATTGTGAAGCTAAATCGGTGTCGGCTTTAGAATTAGGTACCGTCTTTTTTTTTTTTTCAAAAAGCCCTTCCAATGCATCCTTGACGACTTTAGGAGCGATCAGTTACATGGTTTAATGGATTTAGCTATATTGATAATAGCTCGAATTCAACTTTGGTAATTTAATACGGTTTTAACCTCGTTTTAGTTTATGTAAGAAACAATTAGCTGACAAAACATTCTTTTAATTTTTTTGAGGGGCGTTTGTTTATACAAAAGGCATTTAACACAACCCCCTTTTACTGTTTCATACAAAAGTCATTAACACTACTATATAAAATACGCACACTAAAATATAAGCGCGAATTTAAACTTATTCAAAACAACTATTGTAGTCGTGAGGTTAAATATTGTGAAGCGAGAATAAGTAAGGTTGTCCTCTAGGGTAAGAATAACAAAAAGAAAAAAATATAAAAAAAAGATTAAAAGACATATTTCTGCGTTATAAAATTAAATATATTAAAATAGTCAAAATCCCTTTTTGATTATATAAACCTTCCTAAAAAAAGTAATAAAGATAATTATTTAAAATATCTATTAAAGCATACCTGAAGCTAATAATAGAGACTTCTAATGATATAAACAGAGACATCTCCAAACTAAAGTTTAATATTGTTTTAGAGAAGTTATATACCTAATTAACGCTAATATTGTCTAAATTTAAAAAATATGGCTAAACTAAGACAGAGATATTTTCCATAAAAGAAAGTACACATCTTTCTTCATAAAAACTTAGTAAAAGAAAAAAAAGATTGTGAAAGTGAACAGACATAGGGAGAAAGAAAACGTTCACTCTAATGCAGGGATATATTTAAAGAAGTTAAGCATGGAATTTTAACTTTATGACTTTACGGGATACGATAGGAGAGTGAATAGAGTAATATTGAAGGAATTCTTGCACACACATAGTATTTTGGCTAATATATAATAATGGTTCATTATAGATGTTACTAGCTCCACGTTGATATTTGAGATTATCGCAGATGCGTGGATATTTATATTAAAGGAATTATAAATTTTCCCTCCAAGACCAGGAATAAGTGTAGGTAAGGGATCTATTGTGTTGAAATAGAGCCGCATAAAATGGTTGCGAATTTGTTAAATCCAGAAACCCATGAGCAGTATCTTCATTTGAATATTCGATCATGCAACTATGCTCCATGACTCGGGGAGGTAAACTGACCAGCGTATAATTCAAATCAGATGTTAGAACGAATGCTCTGCCCTGCTGAGTATTCTTTTAGCCCTTAATTATGTTTTGCGATCTGTCGTAAGAGTACCCTTTTGGCTTTATTATAAGCATGCCACCTTCACGGAATGCTTCGTTGGAAGATAAATGAACGCGGACGTGGGTTAGTGACTATATCTCTTACTCTAGTGTTATCATATAAACCAGTTCATATAGAGCATACACATATCTTGCGGAATAGTTCTACTTTAGTACATCAAATGCGTTAACCTTATCAAAACCTGACTACTCGAAATAGGGGTTGATCTGGGGAGGTCAACAGACAATAGATCAATACCCTCCAAAATGATTGAATCTAGCCTGTGGGTTGTAGGGACGCGGTATGCGGGAGTGAGTTTTGATTTACCACTGATCTGCAGTAAGGTTGTGATTTTTCTCGATTTTGAGGTTAATGTAAAACAACCACAAAATGCTCTTTTAAACTGTACATACGGCTTTTGAAACTTGAAACGACATGTGGTAAAGATCTTAGTCCGTTACAGAGTAACAACACAAAAAAAAGTTTTAAAGGAGAATAAAAAAATTAAAAATTAAAAGCTTTTTTTAATACAAATGAAACACAACTAGAAGAAATAAGTTGTAGAAATCGACAGTAAATTTAACTAAAATCACATAAAGTAAATTAGTGATTTTTTAAAACAAAATCGAAACACACAGTGGAAAGGCTATACGTCTATTTCTTGGGTTGGTCTTCTTCTACTGTTTTGCTAGTGTACTGATGCACTGTTGATTTGTCTTAAAGACGTATTGAACTTAACTAGTTACACTATGGCGTTCAGGGCATGTTAATTTACGTTCTGTTTTTATTAGGTCAATGTCTTGCGGATTTTCTTCATCGGGGTGTGGTGTGATATAGGGTTCGCTTTCCGGGTGGTCAGACTTAGAGTGATATAGGTAGTGAGCTTTGTCTAAGCCCTTTTATAATGAATCTCCTTCTGTTAGGCGTGGGTGCCTTGGCATATTACTTTCGTTGATCAGTTATTGAAATTAGGTACGGTGGCTGATGATAAATAGGTTAACGAGTGGTTTAGTACGAAAAAGTAGTAATGATATGTTAGAGATATGTTTGAGAAACGTATGAATACTGGTTTACGCTTTTTGGTACTGCAACGGCTTAGTTAGCTGTTACTGTTGTTAGATAAGGTTGTGAACTTTGTTCTAATGGTTAGCTGATTTATTCAGTGCATAGAGGGTATGTTCGATTTGCATGTTTATCATTATATTTGCTTCAGTCAGGTTTACTGAATTATGCGTGAGCTTTATTGAGTGTAGGAAATCTTGGGCTGTGTTGGAGTGCGTCTATTTCGTCTGTTTTCAGTATGGGGATACGATATTCACACAAAGATTGTGATACAACTTTATTGTGTTAAATATTATACTATGTCGTGCAAAAATAATGAATGAATTATGTTAGACGATAGTGTTGTGTGACAGAAGTGTGAATAAAGTACGTTTTTATTAGTAATGGGGAAAATGTTAGTTATGGTTTCAACAGGATTGTTAAGTATTGAACTTGTGTTAATGTTTGGACTTGGCTTATCGTCATGTATATCAGATGTGTTAGAATGTGAGTTTACCAAATTATATTCGTAGTTCAAATGATCCTAGCTGTTGCTTGTACTTAATATGAACAACTTGTATTGTTGTTTACGTCTTGTCAATAATCATTGATCAGTAAGATGACTTACACAAGGTTGTGAATACAAATTTTTGTTAATGTTATAAGTTAATAGTAAAAACATCAGTGTCAGGTTTAGAAAAAGTGGTAAGGTAGTGATTCTACGGTTCCTGCGCGCTTCCTACTGTTTAGTTAGCTTTGAACTCGTGGTGTGGGTAAAAGTGAGGTGTCAATGTTTGTTTACATCTGTAAGCGCTCGTAATTACGTCCTGATTTAAATGCCACATCGTGTTAGGGTCTTGGTGCAATGTCGTATTATAGTCCCATCGGCTCTTTTCCCGTGAGTTCAGATGATGCTAATGATTGTGCTTTACTTAGTGTGAATACAGCTTGTACGGCGTTCTTTTTAGCAATGCTATGATATGGGATCCTATATTTTTGATCAGCATAAATTCGAGTATTTAAGAAACGTATGTAATTATTAGTCTTGTTAATATTATTATGATGATATGTGAAGAATAATCCGACTGATTTATTGTTACCGCTATTTAAATCAGTTATCGCAGTGAGTCGGTTATGTTTAGATTTTTTGTGAGTGTTATACTCTATGACACTTTCCTATTTTCAGGTGATGCTATGAGTTTGCCCATTTCATGTGAGGTAGAAGTGCGTGAAGAACTTTGTTTTACACGCACTCTCCCTTGGCTTATATTGGGCGATGCGATTTCAGGGTAATAGATGACTCGGGGACAAGCTATCTCAAGGTCTTATGATACAAGAAACTTTTGATTACATATCTCACTAATGTTCAATTCGTAAAAATACTTCGCAGGAATTGACGCAGGGTTAAGGTATGGGAGGAAGGGGTGGTCTGGTTGGAATTTCCCTGATAATGTAACGTAGGTTTTATGGGCATTGAATGGTAAACATTACATCAATTTTTCAAGCTATACTATAATGAAAAAGCGGTGCAAAATTCTTCTTAGTAATAAACAAAAATTGTTTTAACGGCTGAGCATATCGAAACATTTAACTAATATGAAAGTTCTTTCCGTTGTTTTATGTATCATTCTAATTAATATCCGAATGTTAAATCCAATAGATGGTCTATAGATGGAGAGGGGCGGTTGAAGGATGGCGGGAGGCACTGAGGAGGAAATGTTGGGAACCTACTTTTAGTAAAAGCTGGATTGCTATCAGAGGCTCCCCAGAGTCTCGAGAGGTCTCCCAGCAGCTTTGATGTTGGGCCGTGCTTTCTTCGATTTTAATATACAAAGAATCGTATAATTTCGGTTTTTGGTTTTATAGCTTCTTTTATTACTCCTAAAAAGCATACAAATAATTACATGCTCTAATTCTTTTTTTGTTTTTTTTGGATGTAGTTTTTCTTCTAATTTTTATTTAAATTGGGGAATTATTATAATCTTTTTTCTTACTATTATTTATGCTTAAGGAACCAGAGTTCTGAGTTGTGGGCATACTTTCTGTTTACCATGCATAAGATATTCTTGGAACTGTTTTTTCTTTTTAAAGATAAACAAAACTCTCCTTCCGTTTACTGGTATGCACTTAGGTTTCGCTTAAGTTTAAGTTTTCGTTTTTTGTAATTTTTTTTATTCAGCCTCTTCTTTGCGTTCTTCTTGTTTATCTCCTTTTTTTGCAAGACGAGAGAGGATACATTACGAGTAAGAATAAGTCCGAATGTTTTCTGCCGGAGGGAGTTTTCGTTTCCTGCTCTAGAGGGTATGCCTCAAGGCGCGCAATACTATCGCCTGCTTATTAAAGCTTTAAATTGGTGGGCTGGGTGAGCACGCGGCCCGACCTTCTGGACTTAGGTAGTAATCGGCGAATTAACGGCAAAAACGGCCTATATCCGATTACCATGGTTACACGGGGTCCTTTGGGCTGGGCTTCTTAGGTGATGAAGACGTCCGGATGTCGTTCGATTTGGGACCTATAGCCCGTTCGGCTTGTCATTTCATTAATGATGCCCCCGTTCGCCGCGCCTTCTGTCCCCGCTCGGTGGGGACCTAGTTTCATTGCAACGCTCGTTGTAGTCTAGCACGTACCGTGTTGCTATCGCCATCCGCGGGCTGCGTGGTTGCTCTCGGGGCTTCACGCCTTTACTCCTCCGGGCATTATTTTGCCAGGTTGGACCACGCACGAGAGGCCTCCCATTTTTAGGGGAATCGTATCGGGTTCATATCTAACCCGTCCAATTATAAGTTTGTATCTTGTGGTATGTAGGGGGCTACGTTATTTAACTGGTTGGGTCGTAGGGGCGGGTGCTTATCGTGCCCACCCTGGAGTTTCCTTGTTCGGTCTATCTTAGGGCTCTTGGAAGCCGTCTGGGTCAGACTAGTTTCCTGCTCAACGTTGGAATTTCGGTGTGGGGCCGGTTTCCCGATGGGGTTTGCTCCTGGCGGAACCAGGAGTCTGCGCTCGGTGCAAATTCTCGGGGATTTTCGGAATGTGTTTTTCCTTTCTTAATTGACGGGGCGGCCGCGATATCTTACACTTCTACAGATTACTTTGGCAACTGCTAGGAAAAGGGCTGGTATACTCCTACATGTTTTCGATATCGTGGTGACCCTAGGTCGTTGTTTCTGTCAATATTTCTGGGTGCAGGCAGTTCCCTTGGGGTGAGTACACCTGGTCCCTATGGGGTTCGTGGGGCACCCGAGCACTACTCCATCACCTTCTGAGCTGTTGCGCCAGGGCGCCGTTGGGCCTATCAGGTGGGCTAGCGTTGGAGTAGCATCCGCTCGAAAGGAAGGAGTGTGTAGATATGTCGCCCGGGGGAGTTTGCATACATTCCTATTATGTCAATGTTTCAGTTTTTTCTGTGTTAGGCTGTCGGCTTACCCCACCGAATTTGGTCATAATTTTCCGGTCATTCTTACCCTGTCTTCCGCGAACATGCTAAAGATACACCTCTGAGAATTTAAGGTGGCTGTACGGTAGGTCACGAGTTTTTTCCGTTTGTTCTTCTCAACATGTCATTATTTCAGGGGGGATTTTGTGTGGGGTGAGTACCGTTCGGCCCGGCTCCTCGGATTGGGTTCCGCGGCTCGTGGGTTGGCCACCCTGGAATCGTACATTTTTGACAGGAGCCCAGTGACGGAGCCCCGGCGGGAGTTCTCATGGGTGGGCCGACATAAATTGATTTTTAGGTTGGCGAGGTGGCTCTCGGCCAGCCCTTCTATATGTTTTTGTACTATCGGTTGTCCGATTCGTTGTGCGCGTGGGCTTCATTTGTCTACTGTTCTGTTTAATATGTTTTCAGACTTGGCGGGGGGGCTGGTCCCCTTGTAATTGGGTCAGAGTCGGTCATTCTCTTTTAGTTAAGGAACAGGGCCGACCCGGATAATCAGTCTAAAGAATACGAACCCTTAAAATGCTAGCAATCGGGCAATTCCCTCGTTGTGTCTATCCGAATACCCGTTCTCTTTGATGGCGGGTTCGTGTCAATTGGTGGCAATAGTGATCTGGGGGGTCCAGATATCTGGGGGTGAGGGCGTAACTCGCTCTGTCAGAGCTAATCCGCGTCTTTTGGGCACAACGCACAGTTATGTGTATACTACAACCACAGGGCGGACTCATTCTAAGAATTATCAATCGGGCCTCATTAGAAGGTCTCGTATACCGAGTTTCGATCATTCTACATGTCAACTATTGTGCCGTGTTCTCTGTGGGGCTGGTCCCGATATTTGGGGTCCAATCACGGGGTCTTTATTTTACGACAATCGTAATTTCCAACCCTCAAGATACAACCAATATGACAGGCTGTTATTACTCAAGGTTTTCAGGCTGTACTAGCATCAAGTATTCTCAGATTTTGGGGTGGGATCCTTTCTGGGGTGCCTAGTACACCCCTATACGGTCTTTATAACATCATATACTTCGGAACGTCGTAAACGTTACCACCCGATACCCTTTTATAAAGTCGTCAGAGCACCAACATCTGTTTGTTTATTACGACTGATTTTCATACCTAGACCCCATGTAGAATATATCACATCGACTCTAGAAACGTGGCAGGCTTGCGAAGAAAGAAACCATTGGTGGATAATAAAAATAATAATAATATAATAATAATAATAAAATAATAAAATATAATATATTATATAATATAATAATAGATATATAAGTAATATAATATAAAAACTTCAGCGGATGAGTCGGAATCGACGCGCTACGGCACGGTGGGTGCGCGTGCGAGCGCGGTGCGTTCCGGACTAAAATTTGAGAACCGGAGCTGCGGAGGAGTCCCGGAGGTCGGAGCTGGAGTCGGAGTCGGAGTCCGGAGCACCACACACCTCGGGAAAAGTTATGAAATCAACTTCCACGTGAATATAATTTCTTCAACCGACTTAATAATAACAAAATAATAAATATAAATAATATACTATAATAATCAATAAAACTGCCAAAATAGAAATGAAATAACAAAATAGTAAACTCAATAACATAATAACTATGAATCAACTAAATAAATATTGGAAGGGAATGTTGTCTACTCAATAAAATAAGTAAAGTAATAACCAGAAAAGATTCAATCTTAAACCCTTAGTCGAAAAAACAAACCGTGTCCTTTTATCAGCTACGTGATAAGGACAGCTCCAGAGCCGTATTCCTGAAGGGTGTCCTTTGAAGTGCGTTCCATAACGTCTATATATATATACTCGTATACATGTAATTACTTATTACTACTAATATTATAAGTTTCTATTATATAGCTATTTACTCAATAATTTAACAAAAAATTATATATCATTTATTAAGTAAAAAAGGAAACTATCACTATTATAATTTATATTTACACTTTATATATTTTATATATATATATATTAGGCTAATAGCAAGATTGAACCTCCATTCACATTATAATTCGTTATTTTCTGAAGTGTGTCTCTCCTACTCTCCTCTATGTTTTTCGGTTCACGCGAGCCGCTAATGTACTATATATATATATGTATATATATATTATATGATATAGTATATATATATTTATATTATATAGTAACTACATAATAAAGAATGTACTTATACCTCTTATCCTCTTATTGGATTGTAATACATATAGATTTGCTAATAACATGAAGAATTCGTTCTATCGCTTCATGTGATAGTTTACTATGACTAGCACGGAATTTGCAGAACCAGGTGTTGTACTCCAAAGCACTAATAATAGGAATTAAGTTACATGAGGATGAATCGCATGATGTAATTGAAATGTATTTACCCCGGCCTACAATGAAAGTAATGGGTACCTCCAAAAAGCCCCCTCTTTCTTCCCGGCATGACCCAACCCTCTCTCTTTCTTCCGCATTCCCGTCCATGAGTCCTTCTAAAAATTTCTCTACCATCCGTCCCTCACCTAGTGATTTTCTACCATTTCTTTCATTAATACTCACGGGGCATTATTATTATATATTTATTTCATATATATATTATATATATACGGTATATAAATAATAACTCTCTATATTATATATTGTATTAAGATATTGTTTATCAATTAGCAAGATTATAATATAATAATATTAGTATATATAGTTATATATAGTGCAGAGATATATATCCTATATATATTACTAAATATATTTAATTAACTATTTATTATATATATAATATCTTTTTATGTGTCCGTACTGTACTGTATTGTATGTAGATGTAATGTATGTATGTATGTAATGTGTGTAGGGGTAAACCAAGGTTTCTTCAACACCCACAACGGGGTAACGGGAGCGTCGTGATTCCACAGGGGAAAAAACATTTTCACAGGTCAGCCTCAATACGTGATAAACACTCAAATAGACCGTTTTAGGGTCGAAATGAATAAAAAATAAAAATAAAAAAGAAATTCATCCATACAGATCCTACAATAGATACAGCGAAAAGGAATATATTTCTTTGGAAATCCTGGTAAGATTTTTAGTTACGGAAAGATGTAATTTAAAGAATACCGCCAAGGTAATACCGCACTTCGAATGGCTGCAGGAGTCGGGGTCTTCCTCCGGTGCCTTTGCTCCAACTCCGGGGCAACTACGGTCTGGGTATGGACTATTTCCCCCTCCCTTCTCCGGGAGGGTCTCCGGAACACCCCCCGCGCTTTTGGTATTTGGGTGTCGCGGGGTTCTCCGCCCTCCCTTACGGGGTTATGGAAAACGTCCCCCCCCTGCGTTCTCCCCGTCGGCTCGAGCCCCTACATTGCGTGTAATACCTTTACAATCATAATCAGTAGTTAAATTTCCGCGGGCGGCCCCTATAGAACAGGTTAAGGGAAAAAAAAAGAAAAAAAAAAAAAATGCATTTCGACCTAGATAATCTATTTATGTATCATAGATCGCTTCACCTGTGAAAATTTTTTGATACCGAGCTCCCGTTTTCCGTGTGGGCCGTTAACGTAACTTTGTCCGTTGTCTGTATGTAAATGTATGTATGTATGTTATGTAAACTTTTTAATTATGTATGTATGTATGTATAGTATGTATGTACGTAGTATGATGTAATGTCGAGGTAGGAGAGGTAGGTGGTAGGTAGGTAGGTATGTATATATGAATGTATGTATATATGTATGTAATGTTTATGTATGTTGTATGTATGTTATGCCAATGTATGTAATGTATGTATGGTATGTATGTATGTGATGTATGTATGTATTTAATAATATATTATATATATATATATATATATATATAATATATACATATATTATATATATATATATATTATATATATATATATTAATATTATTATATATATATATAATTATCATATACTTCGTTTTCATTTAAAAAATAATTGGTACGATATTAAGTACAGCTCATAATCGTTCATTATTTATAATGGTGTTTGACTTGTCCTCTAGGGTGTATAATAACATATACTACTTATAATATAATATTATATATATATATATTATATATAATATATAATCTATGACTATTATTATAATACTGAAAATATATTAGTGGATATATACCGGTGAAATTGGCCTTGGTTTGTCAGGGCGTTCTAGTTGGGTGCAGACCCGACAACACCAAGCCCCCTTCGCAGGAGTTTCTTAGGACACCGCGGTGGAGAACGTTTTGGAGAAAGAATGTTCGAATTGTGTCCACTTTGCCTACCTCTGATAGGGTATCGATATATTCTTCACATTATTGACTGCTTACTGGGCTCATTGCGATTGGCCAGATGAGCCGATCTTTCTCAAAAGCGGTCCATTTCTCTTGTCCGTATCCAATGAAGTCATAGCTATAAGCTATCAAGATTCATTCGAGGTTGCCGTTTCGGGCGTAAGGCGCAGGGGCTTATCTAGTGAACCCGTGTCTGATCAGGAGACCCAGATTTGAATCTTTTCCTTTGGAGAGATTGATAACCTCGCTGGGTCCTGACGCGATCAGGACCACCTAGTTTCATGGGTTGTATCGGGCTTCAAATAGGGTATCATAGTAAAGGTTTTACAGGCAGCTTTGAAAGGCATTTGGGTCTCGCTCACTCTTCATCACTCAGTGCTCAGTGTTTGGGGCGCTTGTTTTATATAGCACTATATACTATATATATAATATTTATATAATATATATATATATATATATTTATATATATATATATCTCTTCCTTAACTTCTACAGAGTGTAGAATGTTGGTGTGCGTAAATGCAAGGATTTATGATAGTTATGAAGAATTGCGTGCCGTAAGTTGAAACCTATTCATCAGCGTACAATACCAGAACACCCACCACTCTCTTTCATTCTCCATCAGTCAAAAACCTTTCCCTACCACCACCTACTTCTAATTCTTTCATCACCCAATCCATATATAAATTAACTAACCAAGGATATATTACACATCCCTGCCTCACTCCACCATTAATATTAAAACATACACTTTCAATTTTTTTTTAGTGGTACACACGCCTCACTTTATTATCGACATACATCTTTTGTATTCCATTCATTAGTCGGTGGGACAGCACTCTCAACAACGGTGGGCAGGATTGTTTAATTGCACAGTGGCATTGTCCTGGAACTGGCCGATCATGTGCTGCGTCCCTTACCACGGCTCCACTATCGACATACATACTTTTGATTTGGATTTTACTGTAAAACCAACTAATTTACTACAAGATGATCTTGCTTATGATAAGTAACAAAAGCATTTAACTTATCACCAATTACTTCTGGAAAATTACTTTTATTCAGATTATTAGAATTATGTATGTTTTTTTATTTCTAGTGATTTGTAGTAATATGTTCTAATAAATTTTATAACTTGGGAAGTTCGGTACCCCATCTGGGTTTTTAATTTATGAGATCTTCTGATGTCTACAACCGCCCTCTATATTCCCTGATCTTCCTAAATGCACCCCTCTGTTCCTTTCGCCAATACAGACTCCTTCAGTCACTTAAGAAGCCCCCAAACCTTTCGCCTTTGAATACTAATTACCCCCGAGCCTACATATATTTATGGGCGGCAAAGTACAAGAACTGGTGCTGATGGTCAATGGAAGGTTAGCCACCTTCTCCAATAGGTCACCCAATTCCCTTAGAGTTTTCTTAAGGTGTTTTCCTTTACTCTCACCTTCAGCACATTGAATAACTCAACTAAAACGATTGTATACACTATTCACATTCGTTTTAATTCCGGGCTCTCCAGGATCAACGTTGGGCCTTACACGTAGCTAACAACTATAAGTCCCTCTATAAACATTTTGTTACATAACTTCCATATGTCACGGCGATCACAATCTCGCCCCCTAACAATTTATTGATCAGGTTTGTTTCGGGTCGTCTGCTCGAATTGACTCGGTTATTCTTCCTATACTTTCTAACTGAAACCTAACTCCATACACGGGTCCTACTCTGGCCTACTAGTTTTGCCCTCACCATCTGGTTCCAAATACCTTTTCTTCTTGAACACTATTTCGGACAATAGTTTATTTCCAAAGATCAACACATCATGTCACCATCACCGGTCTTATTACTTTTTAATGCTATGCAGATTTTCGAGTGTTCCCTCCACAGACTTCAAATCGCTATCCATATTTTCAATCAGTGCGATGAAGCACCAATAATACTGATTTCATTATAACTGGTTGAAGAAAATCCCCACTTTACTTTCAGTTTATTAAAACTTTTCGTGCTTCCAGACTCGGGCTTCCAGAAGAGCTTCTCCTAATTGCAAGCTGTTGTAAAAAACGGTTCCCTTGGGACATCCCTCCTCTTTTTTAAAGGTCTGTGGGCCAAACAGGACTGTCAGGGATTGACAATTCTTGATTTTCGGCTACAATCTAATGCTTGCATTAATCTTTTCCTTTTTTTTCCTTCTTATATATTTTTATACACGTCACCACTTTCTGTTCTTGAAGTACGTCAATCATCAACGGTCTGGCTTTCTGCCACATTCAAACCGCATACTAACCTTTTTAACGTATTACGTCGCTTGTAAATCACGGTCCTTCGTGATCTCCACAACGATCAATCCTCATTGACATTTCTTAACTTCGATAAGACTTTAGCAACCTATTTCAATCACTGGTTACTTAACATCGCAAGGCTTGTGGATCCGACAAAGGGCCTTTCCTTCAACTATGTCCAGATTTTTTGCAGACTTCTTTTTGTTCACTTTCAAGTGATTTATTCTGACTCTCCAATACCTATTTGCCGGTTGTCAAACTTCTTCTGGTTTCTTACTTTAGTATATGAACTTCTCTGGGTCATTTAATCTTCTCCCTGCCTTTCTTCTTCATCTCCCCGGGTCTTTCGGGCTACTTGACATACCTTTTCCAACCATTTCCACCGCCACCACTTAACTTAATCTTTTTAACTATAAGCATACGAGCTATCATATGAAATTTTCCAACCCAAACCCCATTCACGTGATTTTAACAATGTCCGGGTCACCACATATTTGCTCACGGGGCATTCTTTTTCCCTGCCTTGCAGACCTACACAAAGTCAATTATACTTTTCTTCCACCCTCTTTTCTGATCTCTGCAGCTATTCCAACCCCAACTCCATCTTCTCTCTTTGATACTTTTACTGAACATACATTTTTTATGCCCCGCGAAAAGTAACGTTTTACTTTACGCCAAATATTCTCGTCTCCTCAGAGAAAACGTCAACTCCGCTTGCCTATTTTACCATCCTCATTTCTCCCTAGCACCTATCTCATAAGCCCTTTTTTCAAGTTTTAGTAAGGGGCCATCTTCTCTTTTCAGATCACGCTATCCAATATTTTAAGTGTCCAACACAATCAACTCTCCAGAAGTCTCCCTTCTCCTTCCATGATTTTCCTCTGCAAAATATCAAACTTTCATATTTTATTCTTTTTTCCTACTAGCAAAAAGTTTGAAATTTTTGCTCAACATTTTTTCCAAACTTTATTCCGAAGATGAGACCATTTGCTTTACAACCACTATCGCACCGTACCTTGACCTTCTGGCTCATAACCTAAATTTGTTACCTACTCACCTATGAATTTTAGTATTAAAAATATATTCATACCTCGGTGTCAAGGGTCTCTCATTAGTAGAATCGCAACTCCTTCTCTCGCTCTCTCCCCTTTTCCATCCCTCCAC
>JABUQX010061073.1:15000-21332 GCA_015478945.1 Trachelipus rathkii | reverse complement strand
ACGTAATAAATTATAATCAATAAAGTAATAATAATATATAATAATAATATAATAATTAATCGTGTGATATGGGTATGTTTTTGTAATATAAATCTGCTAATAATATTACCAATATTTAAATAATAATAATACTAATAATATATAATAATAATAATAAAATAATAATCATAATTAATAATAATAAATAATATAAAATAATAAACGCTGACGATTCTCTCTCTCTCTTCCACCTTATTAACCCTCCCTCACCTCTCTCTCTCTCTCTCTCTCTCCTCTCTCTCTCTCCTCTCTCTCTCTCTCTCTCTCTCTCTATCTCTCGTCTCTCTCTCTCTCTCTCTCTGCTCTCTCTCTCTTCTCTCCAAAAAGTAACATTATGATAAATAACGAACAAAAAAAATAATAATAATAATAATAATAATAATAATAATAATAATTAATAATAATAATATAATATAATAATAATAATAATAATAATAATAATTAATATAAATAATAATAATATAATAATTTAATAAAAAGAAAGCTTGAAAGTTAAAAAAAACAGATTCATCAGACGTACGAATGTAGATATAGGCTAGTCAAAAAAAGGAAGAGCACAAAAGTATACTGATGGATCTATGGTAGCTTGAAAGATTAAGGATGCTGCCAAAATCTCTGATGCAGAAAAGATTCCTTAAACCTGAAAGGAATATAAGTTTAGAGTTTATAACTTTTTATCCACAGAGCTGAATGTACTATCCTTATTAAGCTGAAGGAAGATTAAAGTTTGATGGGCAGATTGACCAGCAATTAAATCGTAATATGTATTTCTGAAATAATATCTCTAGATATGAAGGGAAAATGAGATAATCAAAAGCTGATTGAGAGGAACAGCCACCTCTCATGTAGGTTAGAAAAAACAGTTGATTTGAGGTTTCTAGTACAGAAATAATACGAAGAAAGGGACTACAACTGAACGGTAAATCACAAGAAATATTACAGTTTCTAATGGATAATTCAATTTTTGATACCATAAAAAAATATGAACTTGCTTGAATCCGGAATGAAAAACGTAACATAAATTTTGGTGATTCAAAAACAAAGGTGCATACTTGAAGGCAGCATTCGTTCGACCTGTCATGAGAAAACAAGCATGAAACTTCAGCGAATAAAAAAAAATGTATTTATAGTTCTCCATGTAAAAGATATATAACCCCGTTATACACTCTCCTTACTTAGAGGTATCCTTGCTCACCAAGCCAGAAATTATTCCAGGTAACACAAAAGATAACGAGACCGCAAGTTTTCGTTCAATTTGAGTATATTATCACAAGTATCTTCTTCACTGTACTGTAGCCTTCTCACTAACAGCTCAAGGTGGTTGAAAAAGAATTTAATGATTTTCAAATAACAATGGCCAGGAATAGTTTATTCTCTCTCTCTCTCTCCTCTCTCTCTCTCTCTCTCTCTCTCTCTCTCCTCTCTCTCTCTCTCTCCCTCTCTCTTCTCTCCTCTCTCTCTCTCTACTTCTCTCTCTCTCTCTTCTTTCTCTTCTTTCTCTCTCTCTCCTATATATATGTATATATATATATATATATAATATTATATATATATATATATTTATTATATAATATATATATATATAATATATATTTATATTATATAATATATAAATATAATAATATATAAATAATATTATATATATAAATAATAATATATAATAATTATATATTTATAATAATAATATATATTATAATATATTATATATATATATAATATATATCATTATATATATTATATAATATATATATTATATATAATATATATCGGTCCCTTACTTGATTATTGGATCAGTTTATATTTTGGGCTGTGTTATTTTATTTTTTGAAGTATAATATGGCAGACGCTAGAGTAAATTAAAAATTATATGTTTATACCTTGTAAGCGTAAAAATTTTCAAATTAAAAAAAAAAAAAGTAATTATGTTAATAAAATCCTGCTTTTAAGCATCTACGTTGTCAGCTTACCGAGCCGATGAGAACGAGGAAGACTCCGTATATTTTTTGAAATCCAAATTTCCTTATTAGAAAAAATAGAAAACAATAAAGACAAGAGAAAAAAGATTACGGCAAAGTAGATCCATCTTTTTACGTATGATAGGGTTTACGGCAATCCATAATAGGTTAAGGATAATAGGCTTTGCTGCATCGTCGGATTCATTATAGGATGGGTTGTACTTAGGAAACTCCTAGTCAGATTTTAATTCTTTCTTCTTATAATTACTTTTATTTATTTTTTTCTAAAAGTGAAATAGACCGAATTTTACTCCGAAACATTATTTTTTTCACTACCTTAAATTCTTTCACGTTTAATACTAAAACATTTTATTTCCATGAAAATGTTACGTTATTGATTACTTTATTATTTAATTTTTAATATATTAAATTTTTTTATCTTTCTTATCATCATTTTTAATTTATTGTTAGTATTATATATTCTAACAATATATGAAAAAAATTAATAAAACACAAAATTAACGGATCCATATAACTCACAAGGTCATATATATATATATATTATATAATATTATATAATACTATATAATATAAATATATACTGTTAATTAAAGAATTTATAGTAATGAAATATATATTATATATTATATATATATATATATATATATATATATATATATATATATATATATATATATATATATATGTTAAAAATTCTTGACTTTTATTATTGGTAATTTATATTATCAATTGTTCAGTTTACTACTGAAAGCGAAAGTGGCCTCACGAGCTTTCTGCCTTGAGCAATAACTCAGAGCTAATTGGACATATTTTTGGAACCTGAAAAATTAAATTTCTTTTTCACTGAATGATGTGAAAAGAGAAAGTAATTCGGGAGTGGGGGAATCACTTCCAGAAACCTCGATTCATATTCATTCATATTCATATATTTTCTATCACGATTCATTCCCTCCAGCGATTGCCCGCCCCCTTCACGTATCTAAAAGCTGCGCAAGTGTCCATGTGTACGTGTGTGTTGACTCGTGTGCGTGTTCGTGTGCGTTTGCGTTTGCGTGTGCGGGTGGATCTGTATGAATGTTGCTTACCGGATGTGAGACTCCCGTCTGTTATGCGCGCCAAATATTTCCCGCCAAATATCACTTCGCACGAGATAATAGGACCGCTAACGATACTGAGAATAAAAATGAACCTTATGATCTTATATCGTAAAGTTGTAAATCGATAATTCAAACCGGATGGGAAAAATGAATATTAACCGAATATAAATTTTCTGTTTTCATCTAAATTTTAAAGTCTATTGGAAAGGAATGGAGAGAAACTTTAAATTATTTCTGATAATTTGTGCCTTCTCTTTTTCCCTCCTCCATTCATTTATCGTGGACAAACAGTCAATTAATTTTCAAGCACAAAATAACAAACTTATTAATGAAATATTGTCTTCCATGTCTCCTGCTCTTTGCCTTATTAAATCTGCCAACCAGCTACTTTAGCTGACAGTTATTTCAGCTCTCTTTATATATATATAGTATATATTATATAGTATATGATTATAATAAAGAAATTATTACATAATATATATACTACATAATATATATATATATATATATATATAGTAATATATCACTATATATATATAGTATATATATAATATATATATTATATATAATATATATATAATATACTATAATATTCAAAAAGCTTCTTCAATACAAATTAACTTCGAAATGATAATAATGAATAATAATAATAATAACATAATAATAATAATAATAATAATAAAAATAATATATAATAATAATTAATAATAATAATAATAATTAGATAAAATAATAAGTAATAATAATAATAATAATAATAAGGAAGAGAAGAAGAAGAAGATGAAGAAGAAGAAGAAGAAGAAGAAGAAGAGAAGAAGAAAAGAAGAAGAAGAAGAAGAAGAAGAAGAGAGACAGAAGAAGAAGAAGAAGCAATGAATTTAAAAAAATTGAGAAAAATGTTTATTGAAACTACCATATGACCATGCATTGTAAAATGAAAACTAATATAAAAAATGATTAATATTACAAATAAAACACATAACCATTAATAAAGAAAGTAGTAATATATAATAAATATAATAATAATAATATTAATAATAATAATCGCCCTTGAGATCACATAATAATAATAATAATAATAAATAATAATAATACATAATAATATAATAATAATAATAATAATAATCAAAATAATAATAATAATAAAACCCAGAAGGGTAAGCAAATAGAATTATAATAAAAATCATCACAAAATTAAGTAGGAATATTATAAGAATGAACGCAGTACGGCATTCAATCATTGACCTACATCTGTACATATTCATACGTATATAATATATATAATATATATATATATATATATATATATATAATATATATATATAAGTATATATATATATATATATATATATATATATATATTATATATATATATATATAAATATATATAATATAATATACGAGCATAATGTTATATATATATATATATATATATATATATTATATATATATATATATATAATATATATTATATACTATATTATATATATATATATATAATCATAATATATATATACTATATATATATATAATATATATATTAATATATATATAATATATATATATTTATATATATATTATTATTATATAGTACTATATATATATATATATATGATAATATATATATATATAATACTAATATATAAATATAATATAAATATATAATATATATATATATATTATATATATATATATATATATTTACCATCTCCCAGGTAGGCTTTCGCCCGTCAGTTGGACCAGCATCTTCTTCCTTCTGGCCACGAAACTCTTGATCCTAGGAGCACTCTGAAAACTATTTCTCGGCTCAGAATAACCTCTTGAGTCCTTGAGTTATATGCTCTCGATGTAGGTTTTCCCCTTTCAGTGGAAAGTCGCATCCCTCTTTCTGCACTTGGCCCCAAAGCTCGTTGCTCTCAGAGCTTGCTGCAGAAGATTGCGTTTCTAAGGCACACAAGAATTCAAGGCTGGTCAAGAGTTCTACAATCTAAAAATGTAAAGTAGCCTGAATGCTAGCCCTACCCTAAGATAAACTAACTAACTAACTTAGTATATAATATTATATATATATATATATAGTTATATATATTTAGTATAATATATATATAGTATTATATACTATATATAATATATATATATATTATATATATATATATATAAAATATATATATAGTATATATATTTATATAATACTAGTATAATATATATATATATAGTATATATATAAATATATAATATATAATATAATATTATATATTATTATATATATATATTATATTTATTACTATA
The DNA here is from genome assembly GCA_015478945.1 of Trachelipus rathkii. Taxonomy (NCBI): domain Eukaryota; kingdom Metazoa; phylum Arthropoda; class Malacostraca; order Isopoda; family Trachelipodidae; genus Trachelipus; species Trachelipus rathkii. The sequence goes on along the minus strand of JABUQX010061073.1, from coordinate 15,931 downwards.
TATAATATATATATACCTATATATATATATATATTAATATATATTATTATATATATATATATAATATATATATATTCACTATAGTATATAGTATATATAATATATATTATATATATATAATGTATACAATATATATTATATATATATATATATATACTATTATATATATATATATATATATATTAATATATATATACTATAAACTATATATATATTATATAGTAATATATATATATATATTATCATATCAGAGGTGGGCACCCCGCACATTTAGGTAGGGGGAGTCCGCTAGCGCACCTCCGCACCTCGAGTAAACGTAGTTCGCTAGCGCTCCTCCGCACTTATTCAGACCATCAAACCTCCGCATCGCAAGTCCGCACGTCCACACTCTCCCCCTAATAATGTGCGACTTCACAAAAAATTTTAATATTAAATACTAATAGTATATATCCTTACAAAAGAATTATTTATAATATTTATATGAAAAAATTGGAAAGAATATTTACGCAACTCTCAAGAGTTTTCCACTTTCGCTCCTCCAATGTCGTCTTTCAAAGGACAGACGATCCATATTACCTTTCAAAAAAGATTAGCTTAGCTGCTCAAAATTAAAAGCATTTAAGGCTGACCTCTTTGCCTCAAAATATCCCCCCAACTACTAAATATTCGCTTCTACAAGCAGCAGAAACTCTAGGAGAGGTGTATTATATTTTATGAACAAGTTGAACAAATTCTGCCTATGCTGAAATGGAAAAGATGTCCTTGGTGAGAGAAGTGCTGGTGTTAGTTCGCTTCCAGTAGTCCATTGCTAATTTAAGGTCCTCACCTAAATTCATTCTGCCTCCCTTCTGAAATATTTTGACCAGCCTGTCCACCCATAAGAAGTCTATTTCGTTCAAGACTTAGAGAATCCATTGGAAAGCCTCGAAGC
>JABUQX010061072.1:15000-33454 GCA_015478945.1 Trachelipus rathkii | reverse complement strand
TTTGCCTCTTCTTTTCTGAAGCATTTTATTGGTATATTTTTAGTAATAAATAATGTCTTATCAAAAAACTTCCACATGTTTACACTTTATGGTGTGTGAGGGATGAGGGAATGTATTTGGACGACATTGCATCTAAAATACTATTAATAATTCAAGACCCCCAGAAAGATTTTGAGTTGTCCTCGTTATTTAAAAGAGTGGTGGTGATAGTAGCATGGTTGTGAATCAAATCAAGAACCTCTTCGTTCTTCTTTTTTTAGCAATGTTTAAATATTTATAAAAAATTTCAAAGGATGCACTTGCGTTTTTCTTTTGTGAATTCTATATCCTTGCTAGCCAAAGAAGTTTTCCATGTTTTGATAATAATATTTAATAATAATACTAATAATACTTACTCGCTTGTAATGTTGGACTGCCTACGTAATAAAATTTGAAATATAGAAACACCTGGCTTCCATTTACTTTAATTATAGTAGCTTTGGTGTAGTTTCTGGCTTTTCCCATTCGAAATGTTTTGAGCTAGACCTCGTCCTTGTGTGTTACACCCCTTTATTTGTTTTCTTGAATTGAAGCCGTGAAAAACAATATTTTGTGGTCAGACCTAAATTCCATGTAATAACCGAGAATCTTTTATTTTCAATGCTAGTTTATTTTTATTTTCTATTAAAAAATAAAGCTTTGTCATCACTTACCATTTTAGTGAAACACGATTTGAAATTTTTTTTCTCAATATCTCTGAACCAAAATATCTTAAGTCTTGTGTAGATAATAAATTAATTATATTATTACAGAAATTAATGTCAGATGCGAGCATTAAGAGGGTATTTAGTTTAATCTTAACTTTTGGAAATTATATGAATGGAGGAAACTTTAGGTCTGGAAATAGGATATATATAAGTTATAGACTAAAGTTCAATGTGTTCAGAGATGGACAATCTTTAGGGCATGTACTTAGTTTGAGAAGAATATGTTTAAAAATTAGGAAATCAATCTATTTGGGCAGTTGATATATTATAATGTTATGTGTGAAGAAGGGGTAAATTGAAGAATATAAATGGGAAGTAGTTGAGATGTTTAGGTTGTCATGTGGACAAGGTTAATGATAGGTCGGTTGGTTAAGCCAGATGTTATTGTGGAGAGCTGTTGTTGGGAATATATACCGACTGGCTGGATGAGACCGAAGGAGGAAAGTTGAGAACTGAGATATATAATTATATATATATATATATATACTGGATTTGATCTGTTATACTATAGTGTTAGTAAAGGAATGCCTTAAGTAGAGAAATGTGAGTTTTTCAGAGGCGAGGACATAAAGTTGGCTTATAGATAGGAGAGAATGGCTGATATACTGTGAATAGGTCGCTATATTATACGCGCGGGGTTTGTTATATATAATATATATATATAGGCGGGATGGTGATTGATTGGATCCTGGGCCAAGTAATGTAAACCCTACACTGACGATTTCATAAGTGAGGGTCGTCGCTAGGTACCCCATTAAGCTTTATTCTAGGGTGTGGATTTCTGTTCTGTGGACGAGTTCGTTCTACGTACATTAATGGTACAGAGGGCGGCTATGTAAGGCTGCGGCTTTCCTCCATTTATCGACTTATTAGTTCATTAATTCTTCTACTGCTTTATCTTTTCCGATAGCCCATGACACGCACCCTTCCCCAGTCTTGGGCGCAAAGAGGAAGATAAAGGAAAGACTATATATATTATATGATTATATATATATTAGCTAATATATATATAATATATATATATATATATATATATATATATAATATATATAATATATATCATATATAATATATTATATATATAGTATATATATATATATATATTATATATATATTATATATATAATATATATATCATTGTAAATATATATATATATAATATTAATATTAATTATAATATATATATAATATATATAATAACTTTTTCACTAGTGGAATTTCCTTGGATATAAGTCATTATAATGCATTTTTGCAAGTTCTTGTGGAAACTGAGGCCGATTTTTCTCCTCTTGATTTTTTGGCTACACTTGAAGAAAAGAATATTAAACCAAATCGCATCACTTACAGCACGATTTAAATATGCAAAATTTTATGTCCAGGTAATATTGATCTCATGATAGAGCTTATTGCAGGTTTGTTAATATTGTTAAAAAGTAGTGTGATAGCAAAAATGACCTAAAACTAACAACTACTAAATCAGGGTTTAAATTTTTTTTTTTTTTTTTTTTTTATAAATTAATTATAGTCACCTCGGGTTTTGTTTAAAAACTCAGGTAGATTTTTGAAAAAATGGGCAGAATATATTTACTGATTAATTGAGGAAATATTAAAATAGAATAACTGGAGAATAAGTGTTTCTGATCTATAATTTAAACATAATTATAAGCAAGACTTCATAATAGATTTTTATTTAAGTCCGTTGCTCTCTCAAATTATAAACAGTACTTGAATTTTGTATGTACTGTCATGTTCGTACGCATATTAAAATATCTTATTAAAATCAATGTTTTGAAGGAATTTACTATATATTAAAATTACATATAAATACTTTAAGTTGAAATATAAGGAGCATGATGATTTTAATATTAAAATAACATCATGTTCAACTGTATAATCAAGTAAGATTTATTATTATTTTTATTATTTAATAATTAATTAATTTATATATTATATTTATTATTATTTATATATTATTATTTAATTATTATTATATTTATTTAATTTATTATTAATTATTTATATTTATGATACTGATTGGTTGAAGAACATATTGAGTTACTTGCGTTTAGTATATATATAGTACGTGATATAGAGTGATGAATTGTGTTGTCGGATCAAATCTTACATTGAAACAAATTGATTTGAGAAGATAATGAGATATTTGTAAAGAGAGAGAATAGAAGTAATATATTGATCGATAAATTGTATTTAAGTTTTTCGGGTTCATTTTCCCAACAGGTGTATATAGGATTAATTAGGGGAAGCATTATCATGCATAGGTTGTTAAGTGATTAGATGGTGTGGTGGATTATATAAGACTTTCTAGAATGGAATCAAATAGATAATGTATGACGAGATAGTGAGGTACGTGTGTAAAGGATATTAAATGGTGTCTAACAGTGATTTAGGTTTAGTATTAATAGTCAGGAGTTGAGACAGGGATTTGTGTTATATTAAGGTCTCCTTGTTATTTCAATGATGTCATATGGATGGGCGGTTATGAAAGAATATTCGAGGTGGGGTAGGGAGGCAGGAAATGCGTTTGAATGATGGAAGAATGGAGGTGAGTGTTGAGAGGTAGTGCTATAATACTCACTACCTATCGTATTGCCAGATGATTTGGATTTTGTTATACTATGGTAGCGATCTGAGAGAGTTTGACTATAGAGGATTAGTTAGAAAGGATTAGTCATACGGATGTTGTAAAAGGTAAAGTAGGTATGACAAGTTACGATTAAGATTATAAAGATAATGGATATGTTGTGAGGTTGAGACAGTCCTCAGTGTGAAGTTATGCATATCAGATTGAGTTGATACGATGAGCTAAGCTGGAACAAATATATATGTTACTTGAGTTTAATTTTTAGATATATGTTGGTTGAAAAAAAAAAGATAAGGAGGGTGATAGCAGAGTGTTAAGTAATGAGAAAGTTTGTAGAATGACAGAAAAGTGTTAGTTACCCTAATTTAACATCGTTTGGTGGATATTGTAAAGGGACTAAGTCTTGAGTGCTTGCATAGCGGATCTTTACAATCAGGTGGGTATGTTGTTACTTATTGATATTAAGACAATATAGTAGTGCAGACTAATACAAAAGGTCTGAGTAAGATATAGGTATAGTATTAAAGGTTTGAATTGTATATGTTTCAGAGGACAATCTACTATAGGGGCTGTTAGATTATAGGTGTGAGAAGATGATATATGAATGAGGATATAATGAACCGTCATTATAGAGAGTTGTGTTGGTTTAGTTATATATATATATGTGAAGGAGGCGTAAATGAGGAGAATAAATGAAAGTTGTTGAGATGTTTGGTTCATGTGGAGAGGAATGAATGATACGTCGGTTTAGTTAAGCACGTAATGATATAGTTTTATTAAGTAGTGATTGAGTGTGTTTGGAACGACGGCTGAGGATACTGAAGAAAATGTGGATTTGAGTAAGTAAAATGAATGTTCATTGAGAGAAAGGAATGTATAAGTATTTGCGAGCAGTGGCACTGGACGTAGAAAGGTATGCTAATTTAAATAGGATGCGGAATGTGAGCAGAGTTTGTGATGAGGTATAGGTATTAATATAGGTATTGTTGTGGCACCTTGAGGCCGAAGGGAATGAACCCTTACACACTAGAGCCATTTAGTACCATAGTGAAGGATAATGTACCTTCGCTATATTATATATATAATATCCCGTGAGCAGCTCTTATGGGTGGGTATATTTATATCACTAATTATAGGATAGAGGTGAGGGCTACTATATATGAGATAATAGTAGCTGGGCTTTCTTATTTATACTTGTCATATACATTCTTCTACTTAACTTTTCTATTTCCGATAAATTGATCAAGTAGCCCTTACTCACCCGTAAGTGTTATTATATTGGGGGATAAAAAGGTGAGATGATTAGATTAGATTTATATCAGTACATATATAATTACTTAGCTAATTCTTATATTAGATTGATGTTAGCTAATTTGTGTATGCTATTATTATTGTCCCAGAAAAGGTGAGATATCGGATGGTGCAAATAAATACTATATTGAACAATATTGAAAAAACACATGGTAAATAGAATTTAAATAATAGCGTCTTTATATTCTTTAATTCTCTAAGCGAAACTCACGAGCCACTAGTATGTAGTCTTTTGAAATTGAAATAATCTTTATATTATTGTTCAGTTTCTTTTTATTTCTTCTTCAATCATCAAGGGCCATTATATATATCTATTAATTATAATATATATATATATATGAATATATATTATATATTATATATTAACTATATATATAATATTATTAATACTATTATAAATCTATATATATATATAATTAATTATTATATATATATATATATATATATTATATTTATATATATATATAATATAATAGTAGTATATATATATATATATTATAATTATATATATATCTATTTATAATATTAGTATATATATATATATATATTATATTAGTATTATGTAATATTATAATAATATCATTATATAATATATATATATATATATATACTATATATATATAGTTAATATTAATATTAATATATTGAATAGTATTGTTATTACCAATTATATACAAATATATAATTATTAGTATATGATTAATATAAGTGAGGTCTACGTCGCGTATATAGGTGGTCCCAATGATAGCTTTAGGGGGATTTCTGTCCTTGTGACGATGACTTTCATATAGATAATGGTACCAGAGGGACGCATAATATATATACGGTAAGGCTGGGCTTTCTTTTCGACTTTGTCATACTCTTCTCTCCTACTGCTTTTCTTTTTCCTGAGTCTTAGCGCCTCTATACTTAATCCCCCAATTCTTGGGAAGATAAGGTATGGTGAAGATAAGAAAGAAAGTAAAATGATGAAAAGAATTATATATTCATTATATATTATATATATATATACATAATTAATTAATATATTATTTATATTATGGGTACGTTATAGTTATTTATAGTGGCAACAATATTTATATCATTTACGTCTGGATGGAAAATAATAAGTTTTATTGCAAATTATTTTGCAGTTAATAAATAGAAAAATTTTAAACGTGTGCTTTGGCCGTTTTATATCAATATCTAGAAAAATTATATTTCCAGCATCGTATATAGAGAGCTCATAAGACTAAACTTATATAAAAATTATACCTTGATCTGTTAACGATAAGAATTATAGACTTCTATACTTATATGTGCATACCTAATCGTTGATGTTTTTACTCGAGTACCGGTTACGTATCACTTATTTTGATTATACTTCCTCATCTACCTATGAGGAGCATCATCAACACTTCACGATCTATAAAACTTGGTCTAACTGACTTTTGTAATTGATATAATACTATAGTGAGATGTTGGTCAATGTAGATTCTGTGACTAATCTATACTTTTATTATATATATTACTATTATTAACGTTCCCGGCCCGTGCATGAACAAATATATAGTAATCAGTCAAATTCTATTCCCTCCTTTCCCCAGTTAAGACTTGGTTCCGTCGTGTTTAGGGCTGCACGTGACAATGTGCTTAGTCGTCTGTAGAGGAATGTTCAGTGTTACCTAGGGGATTACTACGCTCTTACCAATATCCCAGATCAATCATGAAAACGTATAAACGGGCACCTATACTTTGTGTGATTACTCCGATCCTTCTGCTCTCTAGTTTGTGGAGGTGGAGAATTGCGAGGTACTGGAGAACCTCGTCAACTCTCTTATTATCTTCTTCTCCTCTTTCTCTTTAATAAACCTGCAGAACAATATGCCTGGTTGGAAGCTCGAGGTTACGTCTCAGCTCTTCCTCCTCAGGTATCTAAACTCATCGCATCCTATTTCATTGTATTCGACAGATTCGAAAACTTAATTTCCGTATCCTTTTTTTGCGTTACGAAAATTAAGTCACTGCGTTCGATTTATCACTCGTGTAAACTCTTCACTCCCGCATTCTCCCCATCACCCCCCAACTCTGAAAACCTGTTTAAAGTCGACATATTAGTGTTATGAATATATTTCAATATATTTGAAATATTTCACAAAAAAAAAAAAAAAAAAAAATAAAATAAAGACGAGGGACAAGGGACGATATAATGAGGTGAAGAATGGAGGTCGGAACCGTTTCCAGAAACTTCTTTAGCAAGCTCTTATTCATATTCACTGGAACTCGAAAACTTGATATTTGAAATCCCAAAACTCAAAAACCACCTGTTAATACCTATCCACTTTTTTGATCACCTATCAAACAATATAGGTCACTCACCAACACAATGAATCTGAAGCTTCTACTCACCCATCAAAAAATCAATCTAATAGATTCAGATTATATCCAAAATAACAGTACTCTCTTCAAACGTAATTTCTCCATCAGACTGGACCATACGTCACAACCACCTTTTCAAACTTAAATTTAACCATTAGAATTCTAGGACTCACACACACACAAAGTCTACTAAAGGGGTTATTTTCTGGTCTTCGAATAACTCACCTTCAATTGAAGATTTATGAGAATGGTTTAAAGAGGTGAGCGTATGTCACGAATAATAAGTTGGCGGTTTTCTTCCTAGGATGCTGCCCCTTAGGTGAGATCGTCGTTGAGGCTAGTCAGCCCCCGTGCCCCAGACCTCAACAGGACGTCCCCTTAGTGACTCAATGCCGCGAGCACAACTCTCGTCTCTACCGTCCGAAAATGATGTTCGGGTGTCAGTTAGTTCATAGTGAGAGCTAGGTGTGCGCACATAAGGTCATACTGAGAAGGCTTAACTTTCACTACTCGTTGTACTGAGCTTTACTGGCATTAGTTGTTGTCCTCACCACCTGCAGAGCTATTGTACGGTACAGGCGGCACAGGATGGTCCTATATAATATAGAACGAGTAAGCGCCAGCAGAAGAAAACTTAATTTGAATGGATGTGGTCACTGGGTGTTCATGGTACTTCAGGGTTGGTGCACCAATTTTAAAAATAGGGTATTATTTTTTCTGTATATAATATATATGACATTTATAAGTGGCTTGACTCCGTTAAGAATTAGTCGTTTGAAGTGAACGCTCACCTTCTAATTAGCTATGTATATGGGGTTGAAAGATATTGGGGTTTTAAAGCAGGTGTTGTCGATTAAAAGTGGCTTGAGGAGGCTGCTTAGGATCGTGCGGTGTCGGGGCTAGCAGTCCCATGCCCCAGACGCCACACTACATGAATAGCTCTATACCACAAGTCACTCATCAAAATTGACAAACCTCTTTCTCTCCCCCTCTCAATTCCTTTCCCACACGCAGCGTGACACACACATTTTCCAGCATCCAACTCTCATTTTCACAGTTTCCTTCATCTTTTGTTTTAGTCACAGCGAGCAAATCATAATTTGCCCTTTCTAAATACATCCATCACTCTACTTTCTCTCAACATTTAGTTCCCTGACATTCCAGTGTCTCTTGATGAGATTTCGTTTCGGAAAAATTTTTGGGCCCGTTTACCGGCTGTGTCCTGAGTGTATCATCTAGACCTCGAGGCCATAGGTTACGGTTGCATTTTAGGCCTATCTATGACTCTGATGTAGAGAGATTAACCCAAAGATAGGTTAGTAGGGCTAGATCGAACTATTTACCTACACTTAACCCACACACTCTAGTTTCACCTTATCGCCATTCACTCAGAGCAATAGCAGGAACTATATTTACAATGTGTGGACATATTCCTTTCTCCGCCTCCCACCATAGAATCTGTGCAAAGTAGTCACGGAACTTATAAATATGAGGTCTGTCAATAAGGTCTTCATCTTAGATGATGCGGGTTGTTGTACTTTAAGATAGGTATGGCTGTATTATGCATATTGTGGTCATACAATAGGTGGTCAATAATATGTTACCTGTAGGTAGAAGAATGATGTAGTTAATAAATCGAATATGAACTATAAAACAGAGAAAAGAATAGCACTCAACTTAAATAAATGGAGTTGGCTTAATTTCATTACGCCTTTTAGATATGTGTGGTTTTCTTCTCTCTCTTCTCCTCTCTCTTTCCTACTCTACTCTTTCTCTCTCTCTTACTCTTATCTCTTCTCTCCTCTCTCTCTCTCATACTCTGCTCTCTCTCTTCTACTCTATCTCTCTCTCTCTCTCTTCTCTCTCGTCGTCTACTCTCTCTCTCTCTCGCTCACTCTCTTCTAGCTCTCATCTCTCTCTCTCTCTCTCTCTCTCGTCTCTCTCTCTACTCTCTCTTCTCATCTCTCTTTATCCCTCTCCTTCACGCTCTCTTCTACTCTCTTTTTCTCTCTCTCTTTTCTCATTACTCTCCATCTTCTCGCACTCTTACTCTTTCTCTCTTTTTCATACTCTCTCTCTTTCCTTCTACTATTTCTTCACCGGCTTTCTCTCTTAGTATATTTACTCTTTTTCTTCTTCTCTCTCTTCTCTTTCTCTCTCTCTCCTTTCTCTTCTCACACTCTCTCTCTTACTCTCTTCTCCTCTCTCCTCTTCTCTTTCTCTCTCTCTCTCTTCTCTCTCTCTCTTCTCATCTCTCTCTCTCTCTCTCGTTTCTACTCTCTTGTCTTCTCTCTCCTACTATCTCTCTTGCTCTCTCTTACTCTTCTCTTCTTTCTCTCTCTCTCTGCTCTCTCTTTTTCTCTCTCTTCTCTCTTATACTCTCTCTTTCTTTCTCTACTCTTCTCTCTCTCTTACTCATTTTCTCTCTCTTCTCTCTCTCTTTTCTCTCTCTCTCTCCTCTCTCTCTCTCTCTCTACTCTCAAACTCTCTTGACTTCTCTCATCTCGTTCTCTCTTCTCTCTTCTTCTCTTCTCTCTCTCTCTCTCACTCTCTCTCTCTCTCTCTGTCACTCTCTTCTCTCTCTCTCTCTTCTCTATCTTTCTCTCTCTCTCTCTCTCCTCTCTCTCTCTATCTCTCATCTCTTCTCTTCGTCCTCTCAAGCTAAGACTGCATCTTCATCTCTCTCTCTCTACTCTTCTCTCTCTCATCTCTTTCTCTTCTCATCTCTCATCATCTTACTCTCATGCTCCTAGCTCTCGTCTGTGACTTCACTCTTACTCTCTCTCTCTCCTCTTCTCTCATTCTTTTCACTTTATTCCTCCTCTCTCTCTCTCCTTCCTTTACTTACCTCTCTTCTTCTCTCTCTCCTTTACTCTCTCTCTCTTTCTCTCTCTTATACTCTCTACTCTATTCTTCTCTCTCTCTCTACTACTCTCTCTCTCTCATCTCTATCTCTCTCTCTCTCTCTACTTCTCTCTCTCTCTCTCTCTTACTCTCTCTCTCTCTCTCTCTCTGCTCTTCTCGTACTCTATCTTCTATTATCTCTTCTCTCTCTTATATTAAATGTCTCTCATATATAATATACCTACTAAGATATACTACTTATAAGTACTATACTTATAATATATAGTATATCATAGTATACTTATATATATATATATATACTATATATTTATAATGATACCTATATATTATTATATAATTTTTATTTTATATAAGTGATTTAGTATGGCAGCTCTATGCAGTTGTTCGATATTATGAAACAAAGCCCATAAAATTTACCCTTGGTCCAGACACCTATGCTTCTCTAATTCTCAAGCTTATGGAGAGCATAACAAATTTGATGAAATCGATTCCCTTTTATCCTAGATCATTAAGAAGGATATATAGTTAAGTGAAAACGCTAGTTCTTAGAATTTCTGATTGGCAATCTTGTGCATACCTATCTGCTCAGCAGCAGTCAGTTTTAATTTGATAAGGTAATCTTATTACTTATATGATATAGTAATATATATTTTAATTATTTAATATTTTTATTTTTTTATATATATATTATATATATATATATAATATATATAAATATCATATATATAGTATAATATATATATATATATATTAATATATAATATATCAATAATTTATATATTAATTATAATTATATATATATACGGTCTATATATATTATACTTAATATATATATATTATATATTATTATATAGATATTAGTTAATATATATATATATGATTATATGATATATATAATAATATATAATATATATATATATATATTATAATATATATATAATATATTATATATCTATTTATATATTATATATGTATTATTATATATATTTATATACTATATATATATAATATATTATATATATATATCATATATATTACTATTATATATATTAATTATATATATACTATAACTATATATATATATAATATATATCATTATTTAGTATAATATTAGGTTCATTGCTATGGTTAACTGTAGGAGGATCTATACCACTGAATTAGAATTCCAAATAGTCATTCTTCCACCCCCTACCACCCGCATTCGAAATGCTAGAGGTTCCACTGCTCAGCGACGTTTTATCGTCTGACCTTCACCATTCTATGTAGAGAGTCTGGAGTGTCGCTTTAGGACCGTATATCAAATCTAATTCAATCATCTTTTATTTTCATAGTATATTAATTATAAGATTTTTTTTATTTATGAGAAAAATTTTTTATTTTTTTATATTTACTCACTCATATATTGAGGAGGGCGGGAAGTCTCGAAATTCTAATTGGATAATTTATGAAATAATTACCCTAGCGGATAGCCCGCTCAGAATTATCTTCTTTCTACTTAAAATGCGTATTCACAAACACTAGTCTATCAAGCGGGTAGTATAAAAAAAAAAATCCTAAATCAAATTAGGTACACTAAGATAATTCATGTAGCAACTACTGACCGAGCTCAAAATTGTAGAAAAATCTTCTATCGTATAATAGACAGATTATATGGTTTTGAGCGATGGTGCACAAACCTGTTCCCTTTTTACACACTTCCTCCCACAAACCATGATCATGCGATATGCCAAAAACTCGCACCCAACCCCACAATAAGCACTTCCTCAACTATGTGTTCGCCAATCAAGGATAGACTACTTAAAGCACAAAGCCATCTACATAAACATCAAACTCAATATCTCCATAAAAGAAAATTTCATAAACAGTTATATTAAATATAAATTATAAAAACAAAGCATAGAAATCTTTCTAAAAATAAATCACTGTGAAAGTGGAGATAGAGTTAGATTAAATAGGATTACGATCTCAATGATATGAAACCCACTAAAGAGTAACTTTACTGACTCTACCTCACAAACAAATAAAATAACCCAGATTATAATAATAGATAATCAAATGAGTTATCAAACAAAGATAATACCAATTATATATTCACTGAGAATAATAGATAGATAATTAAATGAAATAGTAATTACTAATACTACGCCTAAAGAATACCTTCAAGAAGCTATAAAGAAGGTATATTCATTTGGTATTAAATATCTAGAAATATATAATTAGTCAAGTATAAGTATTAATTTTAGAATAATTGTAATAAGCTTTGTGAATAAAAGTTGATAGGAGGTTAAGATTGCGTTGAGTAATAATTATCACCCAACACTACTTTTAACTCAATACAGTTCAATAATAATAATAGTATATTAGTAATTCTCTAACTAGTTATACTGCATTATTTACCTGAATTTCCCAAGTCATTCCCTTTGCAGCAATCTTCCTCGTATCAGAAAACCCAGTGAATCCTCCTGAAGAACCTCTCCTTGAATAGTAAGACAAGACTTCAATATTGACAGTGGGGAAAGCAAAAACGTTTCCAATTGACGTTATTTAAATTAAATGATAGGGAGGGTTTTTCTATATATACAAAGCGCAACCAAGGATGGTCCAGAAAGCTGATGGCTTGTATCTATCAATAAAGATTACAAACGGAATGGTAAGTTTGAGTTCCAGGGTAAGTAGTTAATATACGATTAATGGAGCAAGAATGTTAAGAGATGTGTTTGTGGATAAGGATGCAAACGTGAGTGTCTTACTAAACTTTTATGTTTTGTCCGAAGTTGCACTTGCTGGTAGGGATTGACTTCCACACTTCAGGTATTGAAGTGAGCAGGAAGCAAGTCTAATAATAACTGAATAACTGGAAAAATGGAATCCATTAATAACAAAGATCCAGAATTGGCAAGGATCCAGAATTGGCAAGCAAGGATACAGAATTAACAAGCAAGGATCCAGAATTAGCAAGCAAGGATCCAGAACTAGCAAAGATCGATACAGAATTAGCAAAGGTCGATCCAGAATTAGCACCTGTAGGAATATAGGCAATATATATGATATGCTCCATAGCAATTAGCACAAGAATTGCAGTAAATATCGGAAATAAGAAAATATATAACTTGATATAATGAATTGAGGCTTAACCTAGGAGATTGAAATCCCTCCGCAAGGGTGTTCTTGCAATGTCCCTGCGTTTTTCGTTTTTTCACAAAATAATAAAATTAAGCTTATAGTATATATAGCTATATTATATATAATTACTATATATATATACTATATAAAATATAATATAAATAATATATATATATAATATATATATATATTATAATATATATATATATATATATATATATATATATATATTAATATATATATATAGTATATATTATATTATTATATATATATATATATAGTATTATTATATATATATACACTTATATATATAGTTTATAGTATATATCTATATATATATATATATATATTTATATATTTATAATAATATATCATATATAATATATATATTTATTAAATTTAAATAATATATAATATATATAATTATATATATAGTATATAATATATATATCATATTAGAGTAATGTGTCAGAATTTTCTTTTAAGCTCTACCAGGTATGTAATACTAGGGATCACGCAGCTCCTACAGATAAACAAATTATATATTGGAATCAGCCGAAAATTCCTAAGGATGGGATTTACCTTTTTTTTTTTTTTTTTTTTTTTTTTTTGGCTTATTCAATCGAAAAATATTTTTAAAAATTATTTCCCCCATTTTGAGGGGGCTCGAGCCAGACGGGGACAGAGGGGGAGGACGTTTCATACCCCTGGAGGAAGATGGTCGCGATAGTGGTATATATACCCGAGCGGACCACCCAAAGACCAAAGAGCGGGTGGTTCCGGAGACCCTCCCCGGAAGGGCGGGGGATTAGTCCCCCCCCTTCGTCTCCACGGGAGAGGCGAGAGGACCCCGACTCCTGGCCCACTTCTTGACGGGTTTTACCCTATGGTTATTACTCCTTAGATAAAGTACACTACCCCAAAGTGTTTTGGAAGTAAATTCTTTTTTTTTGTAACGTAAAGGGAATACCATAGGTAAACCCAAAGATGGAGGAGTCGGTGGTTCTCTCGGCTCCCGGTGGACGACGGGGGGAACTAATCCCCCCCTCCGGGGATGGTCTTCGCGGAACCCCCGCTCTTTTTGGTCTTTGCTAAGGTATGTCGGGTGGGTTCCTCCGTACCATCCCCTCCCTGAGGGTATGAAAACGTCCCCCCCCTCTGTCCCCGTTCGGCTCGAGCCCCCTAAATGTAGGGTGAAATTAATTTTAAAATATTTCGCATTGAATAAAAAAAAAAAAAAAAAAAAAAAAAAAAAAAAAAAAAAAAAAAAAAAAAAAAAAAAAAAAAGTTAATGCAATCCTTTAGAATTCGGCCTGATCCAAACTAATAATTTCTGTTTTACCTGATAGGACCTTGGCGTTCTCTACGTCCTCATACTGTGAGCCATTTAAAAAATATAATACTAGAAATTATTTCCTGACCATCTATACTATATTATTATTCATTTTATATAATATATTATCGATTATAATAGTATACATATATATACTTATATATAATTATATATATATACTACATATCAATTATATAATATATAATATTAATAATATTACTTATAATATATATATATATATATATACTATATATATAATAAAGTGATAATAAATATCATAATAAATTTATATATAAAATAGATAAATAATAATTACGATAAGAAAAAAACTTAAAAAATTAAAATATCAAAGAAATTATGAATTCACAAAAAAATAATAAATCAATTATATTTCGCAGATAAAGCAAATATACTACTACTACAACTATTTTTATATATAAAATGTTTATATTTCATATATATACTATATATATATATATATATATATATATATATATATATTATATATTATAAATTTAGATATTTAAAAAGTTATTTTTTTTTCAAAGTAACAGATTGGATGATAATTTTAGTAAAATAATTAATGCTATTGCTAATTGCTGGAGCTCTTCACTAATACTGGTTGCAAGGGTTTAATTTTAATAATAAAATAAAGTAAAGGGATACTTGTTAATAATAATAATAAAATAAAAATAAAAAATTAATAATATCATATTACATATAACAATAAATAATAAAATAATTAATAATAATAATTAATAATAATAATAAAATATATATCAATAAATAATAATAATAACATAATATAAAAATAATAATGTATTAATATAGATAATGATAATGAATAATGATTTAACTCGATAAGATATATATATCTAATTTATATTTGATATATGATATAAAGTAATCAAAAATTCAAAATATATATTATATTATATATAAATATTAACTTAATTTTTCTCTCTTTGCCAATAAAATTTTAACGGAATGGATATATTAATGACTTTACTAATAATAATTAATAATAAATAATAATTAAAATAATAATAATACATAATACAATAAAACTTTCATTTCTATCGCTTCTGCTTTACTATACTACTACTGCTATATTACTCTGCTACTCATACTAATAACACATCTCAAAACTATTGTAATAACACTCTATTCGCACGTTAATTCTTTGATCTTTAAGAAGTCATGCTTTGATGTAGAAAAATAACATCTGCATATGCTGTAGGTACCTACATAGATATAAAAAAAATTGAGCCCTCCCTCACCCACAAAAAAACTAAAATTTCAAAAAAAAATAAAAAAAATAAAATCATAGTATTAATAATTCATAATAAAATAATAAACATATACTATAATTTTTACATTTGACCCGTAGCATTTAATTACAAAACAACCAAGTACACCTCAATGTCGTTCACCTTTTCGTCGAAGATAGGGGCTGTAGTCCCCAAATTTATTAATAAAAACTGATAAAGGAGTAGATGAAGAGATAAAACTTAATAAGTCGAGATGAGTCATTATGGTATTAGTTTTATAAGGAGGGTTGTAGGTTAGCCATAGGAGAGAGTGAACACTCAGGAGAAGTAATAGGTTGGGTGAGTCTGGCCTAGATCCTCCTGGCTGTAATGTTGTTGGATGCCCATCAAACATCTAAAGATTGTTGCTTACTTGGTTGTCGCTTTACGTGCCTTAATAATGGAAGGCCAA
Source organism: Trachelipus rathkii (assembly GCA_015478945.1). Taxonomy (NCBI): domain Eukaryota; kingdom Metazoa; phylum Arthropoda; class Malacostraca; order Isopoda; family Trachelipodidae; genus Trachelipus; species Trachelipus rathkii. The sequence goes on along the minus strand of JABUQX010061072.1, from coordinate 17,394 downwards.
CACTACCTGTAATTCCGAGGCCAGGTTGTCCACCACCAATCTTTACATTCTGTCCTTTGCAACAACCAGGCATTCCTCCTCGTTCTTGTAATTGTCCACCAAGAACCATATGTTGCTTTGATGGTTGCTACAATTATTGTCGTGTTATAAGGACTATTCCTCCTACTAGACCTCATCATCATTCTGGGTGTAAAAGGTGTTGTGAAAAGTGAAAAAGAAAATCAGGTTTACTTATTTTGATTCCCTTATAATTTTTTTAAGAAATATGTAAAATAATGTAATATATTTTATGGCAGTGTATATTATATAATATTGTAACATAGTTTAATATAATATAAGTATGTGATATAATTATGTAATATGCTACGACAAGAAACAATATAAATTTATTTTGTATTATATGATGCATTAAATTATATGATATATTATTTTCTGCTATACTATATTATATTATATTATATTATATTATATTATATTATATTATATTATATTATATTATATTATATTATATTTATTTATATTATATTATATTATATTATATTATATTATATTTATATTTATTTTATTTATATATATGATTATATTATATTAAATATTATATTATATTATATTATATTATATTATATTATATTATATTATATTATATTATATTATATTATATTATATTGGATAGTGCGTTTAGTCTGTGTGGTGATAGGTTGTGCTTTACTGGAGCTCCGATGGTTTGTGTAGTGTTTATAATGTTTTAGTTATTTTGCCATTAAGTGTAGTATGTACTTAAACATCAATTTTCCGTTTTAATATATTTTTAACTATTATGGTTTTAATTATTTGAATGAATTCATCATATTTTTATAGGATAAGCTATCCCGTTTTAATTTTTAATTTTGAAACTTTTAGTAAAATAAAGATAGCAATATTTAGTTTTAGGATTGTGTAATACGTAGTCTAGATAGTATTAGGGTATATTTTCTTAGTCTTTTTTAACTTAAGTTTTTAATGTTTCTATTCTGTTTATTTTTTTAAAACGGGATTGTTTAAGCACAGCACCTACGTTTTTAGTTAATTATTATTTTAATCTATACATATCCAGTTTTATGTTGAAAAATTGTAAAAAAATTTTCTTTCGTAAATTTGTGAGGGTGTACGAGTGCGAGAGTGTTTTAAACTTTATCTATCATTTTTCATATTTATACAGATTTATTATAAGATACGGTTGTTTATCGTTTTAACATTGACGGTTTTTTTAGATATAAAAATTTTTACCTGTTTTTTTGTCTGTTCTTTTTTTGTTTGTTGTTTTTTGTTTTTGGTGTGGTTGCTGTGTGCGTGTGTGATGGCAGAGTTTGCGCAGGCGCGGGCTTATCTATAAGAACTTTAACTAACATCGCAGCTTTCCCTCTGAACTCTGCATCCGTGGAATACCCACCTCTCAACTCTAACCCTAACATTTTGCTCTTTTCTGAGCTACAGAGGCTAAGAATTTATCTCTAACTGTTAATGTAATGTCGCAAGACTATACTTATTTCATATATTTCCGTCTAAAGGATTATTGCCTATGTAAACATAAACACTCCTGTAAACACGTCTCGAGAATCTTGAATCTCCTTAATTTGACGTTATATGTGGCTTAAAATCTTTCCTCCTTCTACTACAATAATCTTATTCTTCGCGACTGTTCTCCTAACAGAACAGATTTTCACGCCTTTTTTGAATATGCTTACTACTTCTGCACGGACTGTCTATATTCTCATCCAAAATACTAGGTTCTCTAATTTAGGGATTTCAATGTACACAAACACTGAATGGTTGGGGTCCTCTCATTTACTGATTTAGGGGAGGAGGAAATATTTAGCATTCCCAACGATCTGGAGCAGCTAATTAAAGAACCCACACCCATTCCGGATCGAGCCAACCAATTCTTGAACACACTTTGACATATGTTTCCCCACTAGTCCTAATCTCTATAAATACACCACCTTCGCTACTATTAGTAAATCTGACCACAACCCTTATATCTGCTTAATTTTAATACTTTCTCCCAACAGCTCCATTCTGCCCTACGCGTTTTTTTCTTGGCACTTTGATCGGCCGATTGGGGGCCTGGCGTTGCTTCTACGCTAACTATTAATTGGAATGACTGCATTGACTCTTCTGGAGACTTTTCAGCTTCTGCCGATAAGTGGGAGCTGTAATCGTTATGGGATGAGCAGCTTCATTCCTTCTTCGATAAATCTTTCTTCCTCGATAATCATGTTCGATCCATGTTTCGATCTCATTTCAGGCTAGAAACAGTGCGTAATCGGGAGTTGAAAAATTCTCGTTCCCTATCACTCTTTTGCTAATTTTCATTCAGCTAGAAATCGTTGCAGGAATACCTCTTCGACGAGCAAA
>JABUQX010061072.1:0-10000 GCA_015478945.1 Trachelipus rathkii | reverse complement strand
TATATATATATATATTTATATATAATATTATATATATATAATTATATAAATATATATATAAATATATATATATATATATATATATACTATATAATATATAATATATATTAATAGATATATTATAAGATATATATATTAAATATATATATATATATATATATATATATATATATAGAAGAGGCATAGGTAGAGAGAGGGTAAAACAAGACTAGACTAATGCTTATGATGTTGAACAAGCATGTGGTATTTTGTTGCCGAGGGAGGAGGCAAAAATGAACTTTGCATTTTTCGCAAATGACTGACATCTTGAGCCTTTTGCAAAGTTTGCAAGTTTTCCTCCCCTCTGTAAACACTGGCCAGTGGGAAAGGTTGTCATGCCTGACAGATTGTGGGGGAGCATATTCTCTGTTTTGACCTCTGTTTTCTCGTTCTCATTGTTGTAGGCCACCAGCCCGGCTTTCGAAGTCTTCTTTAACGGGCGTGCCACTACTCCTACAATTCATAAGGCCCATGCGCTATGTCCGTTTAGAAATCGACTAGTAGCATGTTCTTTTTGAGGAGACCTTTGCTCACATGGACCTTCCGGTATAAAGCCAGGCATTGACAACGCTAAGGTCCAACAAATAATAAAAGATACGAGATGTACCATTTTCTGGACTTGAAGGTTATTCCGGTATAACGTCAATGAGCATAATCCGCCAGGTCAACTTCCGCACATTGTACTGGGTGTATCCTGTACAAACAAGATGGCCTCTCGATTATCAACATATTTGTTTTCCTTTGCTTCCCACCTGCGGCACCTTTCGTCAATGCCTGGGGTATGTTGTTGTGTATATACTGAGGAGGGGGGGGGGTGGGGGTCGCGAGCCTGTTCACTATCGTTGTGGTTTATTTGAGCAAAGGTTTCAATACCAAGTTCTCCTACATAAAATTAAGATGGAACAATCATAGGTTGCGAATTTCAATACGGGTAAACATAGCGCATGGGTCTTATTGTAGAAATTGCCGATCGTGTAGTATTGCATACCAACCCGAGGGAAGTAGTGGCTCCTAAAGAAGAACCTTCCCGAATTATAAGCCCCGGGTTAGGCGAGCACAATGCGCTAGTAAAGTCTATCAACCCAATCAGTCATAGCTTCCCGCCTTCCCTCTCTCATACCACGAATAGCTCCGTTTTACATGAGTCCCGATTTGAACTAGGTTGATTGACCTATTACAGTACGCAGGTAATTGGGCACGCTACTCGCAAAACATAGAGATGATGTCTTCGCCCACGACCAGACGAAGCCTGTGCCCTCTCACGTGCATCGCTCAAAAAACACCTCTTTGCCCAACTGGCAACTCAGTTATGGTTAACGGTGAAGAGGAACACAACTTGTGCATCCTTTTTATGAACCAATAATCTTAAGCTCAATGTTCAATTCGTTTAGTCTGTTGGCGCGAAACTGAGCACTGAACCAGAAAATGGGGCTCCCCCATAAACCGTTACTTCGATGTCAATTCGTTTTGAGTCATTAAACCCTCACCACACATCATCCTGTCCTGTAAATATAGGCAACCAATACCCAAATGCATTTGTGTTATCCAAACTATATAATAAGGATTATAGTTAGTCTTATGTATTTTTATACCTCCTACCTTCATCCTCCCATTCATATATATATATGTTACCTTACTGTATATATATATACATTAGTATATATTATATATTATATATATTATATATATATATATATAGTATTATATTATATATATATCATATTAATTTATTATATTATACTAACTAAAGAATTTTTTATAAAATTTCTTTAATCATAGTAATTAAGTGAGTATATATATTATATAATTATACTATATTTATAAAAATACAAATTACTCTAATTGATTTTTTTATATTATATAAATAATAATCAAAAATATATAAATATATTTTTCATGTTATTTATACGTTTTAGTATGTGCCGACAATTCGTCAAAGAGTATTTATCATAATCATTTATTAAGCTATTGGTTAAATATTAATTAATATAATATTTTATTATATATATATAATTATATATATATTATATTTAATATATATATAATATATATATATATATATTTAATTATATATATATTATTATTATATATATTATATATATTAATTATTATATTAACATATAGATTATATATTAAGTAGATATACTTATATAAAATGTGATAATTATATAATACTGAATAATATTATATATATTATATTAATTATATATATATATTATATTAAATTATATATATATATATGTCGCCGTTACTGATGTAAAACGCTTCCAAAATGACATGGTCGAATTCTTCAACACTCGGAAAGATGAGCTACTCGATAAAATCCGAAACGAAAAACAACTCATGTGTATACATTGATGATTTTTCATAATTAATATTTAATTTATATTATTTATTTACTAAATACATAATAATATAATAAATATTAAGTTATTAATATAATTTGAAATAAAAGTTAATTTTTTTAACCTATTGGTATATATTAATATATAATATTATATATAATTATATGAAAAAAGAATAATATATATAATATATATATATATATATAATTATATATATAATAATTAATTAATATATATATATATAATATATTATATATTATATATTATTATATTATTATATATTAATATATATATAATATAAACTAATGATAAGATTTAAGTGTAAATTCTTTTTTTTTGATTTTGGCAAAAAACTAGTATAGCTTTCAGTAATAATATTAATGAATTCTCGTAAAGCGGTCACCGTGATTACGCTAATATGAATTTTTTCTCAATAAAGTTACGTTTGTGAAGTCAAGCGATGGTCTTTTATTTATTTTACTATAGTAAATAATTATATCGAAGTATACATAATTTTCTATTAATTTCACATTTTTTACCTATACCATCTAAAACAATTATTGATAAATTCCTCTCCCAATATAATAACAAATATTTTTTATTATTATATATAATAATATTATTAATTATAATAAGTCATAATAAAAGAATCAATAAATTTAACGTATTTCACGCAATATAAAATTACATAATTTTTAGTAGTGATATAGATATTAGTAGAGTATCCTATCTTCATACACTCCCATAAACTTCTCTCGAACTAGTTTAGTACTATGTATATAAAGAATATACAGACCTCTCAATAATTTTTATGGCTTATAGTATGATATATATATATTAATATATATGATTAATCATAAAAATCTCGTAATTTTATCTTATTTTATGTTTATACATTTATATATAAAAAGAAAATTGAAAGATATACATTAAGATCGGTTTAAATTTAATTTATATGTAATTAAAATGATTTCCTAAATCAATTATTATCAACAATTCACATATGATCATAAATGTCAAAAAGGTCTATATTCTACAACATGTAGATAAAAAATTCCACAGAAACTATCAGATATGGCAGATCTTTAAAGGTTCCTTAGTTTTAATATAACGTTCAGAGATTTCAGGATAACGACTTGCCCTTTGATAAGTCAGTCTTTAGTTAGTAATTCCGGATTCTCATAAATGTAAAAGTCAAACAGATGTCATTGACGACATAGAGTGCTCGCACACATTGTGTTAGGAAAGCGCAGAAAAATCAGTAGTTAGGTACTTCGTATGTGAATCGTCCAGGACCTCGTCACACCAGCGCGTTGAGGTTAGTACCGAGTGTTTTTTAAAAATATTAGTTGGCGAACCCGCGTAAAAAGATGTAGATTTTTGTTTCGTCCTCTAAATAATCAGTATGAGACGATTTAGAAAATGTTTATGAGCAACAGAACGCGGATCAGATCCTTTTCACCGTTGAGAATTTATAGAAGGAATAATTTTCACGAGTACAATTTTTTATAATTTCAGCAACGTTAAAGTGTGTGTTAGAGATGGTTTTTAAAGTTAGGGGGCATTGACCCGAGGGGCTCCAAGTTACCTTGACCCGTTGTTTTTGAAGTCTGAGTAGGGTGTCGAAGACATTTTACAGATGCTGGTAGGTTAGCCATTCCTCTCGTCGCTCACATATCGCTTTGTAATTTTCTTATGGATAACGCATACTAATACTCCGTCTTCCTGCTAGTGCTCTTGGAAGCCACAGCAGTCAATTGGTCACGCTTCCGTAAATGAAACAAAAAGACGAAATCTCTCGCTATAGCTGATCCGTAATGAGATACTTATCGAGCCTAATTAGCTCCTTGTATTATGATCTAAGAATCGTTATAGAAACCTTCTCAACTCTCACTTCTAGATCATCCTGGCATTCTTCTTTCTTTCCATATCGCAGTACAGCCTTTCAAGCGTTCAAAGTTGCGGTGGCACCGGATTAAATTTGCACGTAAATTACTCACCGACTCTTCCCGTGATTCTGGCTCTAACGTGCTCTTTAGCCTCTGAGGAAATCCAGAGAACAACGGGGCGAAACGATTTGAGACCATGATTATGAGTTGATAAGGAGAGGAGCTTTAGCTGCTATGATGAGAACATTCCAGAGGAAACGTTTGACCGGGGTAATTGGCTCGGCTCTGCCCTCTTTCTCACACGTCATTGACCGCCTTCCACAGCTCCCACCCTCTCTCGCCTTTCCCTAGTGAAGTCTCTCCGCTCCCCACTATGTGCCTCTCTTTTGAGCCAGAAGACCTATAAAATAGAGTCTTAGCTAGTTACTTTTCAGTCCCAGCATTTCACATAAGATTAAGAATCCCGGTGATCGTGGACGTTAGATGGCAACGGCGAGACCTGTGCCCCTCTTTATATTTCTGTCAAATCGCCGATCAAATGGTTCTTTTGCTCAGATACAGATCTTATACTCACTCGAGCCCTAATTTATGTGTACTTTTCATGTGCATAGGTGAATCTTTTGAGCAGCTGTCTCATTCATTCTACAATAGCTGAATATGGCCGAGTATTAAACTAGACCTATTTACTCAGTTGACAGACTTCAATATTCAGTGTTCTTGCTTCTTGCCTTTGTTTACTGGCTCAGAATTTAATTGCCTCCTCAGAGTATGGTACTTTAAAGACCGTATATGGCTCGGTCTATTCTCCGCTTAATCTGTGTATTTTTTAATAGTAAATTTTCCAGAGAGTTAGGGACTAGTGTGTGAGATCACTAACCTATGGTCTCAAGTGGTTGTTCTCAGAATGTACTTTGAAAACACAAATTATAGCGTCTTCCCTCTTAAATATACTTGGCATTTCAATTTATCTCTCTTAATATAAATAAAACTTTAAAGGTAAAAAGATTCGAGGTAACTGCAGAACTTTAAGCTCAGTAACCCGGGTGTTTGTTTTTTTTATTTTTTTATTCTTTTTGTAAATGATGTGTTCGCTACGACTATTGAAAGATGTCTTAATGGATTAATTATCGGTGATGGATCAATACATCTTACAATTTCATGAGGTCACTATTCTTCTTTCGAGAACGAAAGCTGAAAGGATACAATGTCTTTCTCAGATGAGCTCGATCATTCTTTAAGATTCGTCCCATTCTCAAGACTTATATGTCTTTCACACAAAGCAAGAAGGGTACTGTCTTTCCATTTAATTTTCTTCTCTACTTGAGAGCTTGAGAGCATCGTATGCCGAGGTATTGTTAACTTTTAACATTTCTAGATTTATTTTTCTTTGATGAATTTCTACAAATATATAAATTAGATTACTCAGATAGTAATATATATATATAGATATGTATAATATTTTAAGTAGTATTGTACCATTTTGGAATATTTGTATATAGGTATTATATTAGTAGTCATATATCTGCTAAACTGTATGAATAGTCTATGAACATTTATATATAAATAGTATATTATATATATACGTATATGTGTCTTTAATATAACTGCCACCATGTTGTTTGGTCGCCACTTTTTTAAAAGTGTTTAAACGCGTGTAGATTGATTTGATCATGTGTAGGTCTGGATTCTGACATTTTCATACGTCGCAGTTTGACCCGGCTGGGTCAACAAATTGTCTTAGTGGTCTGAACGATGTATGTGTGTTGGAATGGAAAGGAAGGAGAGGTGGAGAGAAGGTGTTGCAATTCTGATGAGAGATGTGGGGCAAAGAGCAATGGTAGATTTTGTATGTGTGAGAACTAGAATACTAATGGTTAAATTTAGGTTGGAGAAGGTTAAGGTATTTGTGATTGTGGTACATGGTTTGATCTGAAGGGGATATTGAGGAGAGTGAAATTTTCATGGAAGACCTGAATAATATTTCGGACCGGATGAGTGAAGGCTTCAAAATAATTTCGTTGGATTACTTGAATGGTTGGAATAGTGGAATAGTGGAAAATCAAAAAGAATAATTGGGATTATTGATGAAATGATCAAGAATGGAGGTGAGATTGTGATTGACGGCATATGGAAGTTGTGTAGCAAAGGGTTTGTGAGGTTGTGGAGAGTTTATGAAGTCTCGGCAGACTGAAGAAGAGCAGAGATAGTATCCTTGTATAAGGGTAAGAGTAATAAGAGGAACTTTTCGACGTACAAACGAATTAGTTTAGTTTATTGAGTGTTGCAGGGATGGTAAATGCTGGTATTTTGGTTGAAAGAGTGCGTCGAGTATCTGCGGGGTTGATTGTTAAAGAACAAGTTTCATTTAGAAGTGGAAGAGAATGTGTAGATCAATTTTTTACATTGAAGCGAATGAATGAGAAAATGAATGTGAAGAGGAACAAACTGTATTGAGGTTTTATCGACTTTCAACAAGGGTATGATAATATTAGTTGGGAAGCACTTTGGGAGGTGTTAATGAGTATTGATGATGGTAGGGTTTTGAATGGAATCAAAAAGTATGTATAGTGATTGTGAATCGTGTAATAGAATAAATTGAGTAGAGAGTAAACGATTTAACATTAATAGCGGAGTGAGGCAGAAATGTGTTATGAATGCAAGTCTATTTAATCTCTATATGGATGGAGTGTTTAAAGAATTAGAGATAGGTGTGGCAGGGGAGGACTGTTAGACTGGTGGAAGACATAGAAACCGGAGAAGGTTGCCCTCTGCCTGTGATACATGCGCAAGATTTAGTCGTTTGGTGCGGTTGAATCTGTAAGAGGTTGAGATGATTGGTAGAGAGAGATATGGCCGGGTGTGTAAAAGGAGGGTTGGAAAGTAAACGTAGGATGAAGAGTAAGGTTATGTATGTGAGGTGCGGGACAGTCTCAGTGTGAATTTATGTTAAGATAGTGAGCAGCTGGAACACGTGTTCTGAGTTTAAATACTTAGTATATATGTTAGATGATAGGGGGGAACAGATGTGCAGAGTGTAGTAGGAAAGTTGTGAATGGTAGGTGGGGGATGGACAAACGTGTGGTGGATTAGAAGGAACTAAGTCTTGGAGTTGGCGGCTAGAGCCTTACATGAGGTAAGTTTAATAATGTTATAACCAGTGAGACTATGGTCGGAATAAGAGATATAGATCTAAAGTACATTGCTCTTTTCAGATGGACAATTTTAGGGCCGTGTTAGTTGTGAGAAAGTAATGTATAAAGTGTAGGAGAACCGTGTTTAGGAGAAGTTTGTGGGTGTGAAAAACGAGATACTAACATGAGATTGTAGAGATAAATGGAATAACGTACGCGTTATGAGACTGAATCCTGGTCAGCCGTGGAAAGGATGGATGATACGTCGGTTGGTAATGTTTGATGTAACGTAGTGGCTGTATTCTTCTTTGGGAGCGGGGATGCCGGGGCCTGGAACCGAAGTAAGCTCCCGATCGGATTGGAGTATAATAAGGAGATGCATGGAGGAAGAAGATATTGGCACGAGTCGAAAAGTAAAGGCCTAGCCTTAGCGTGGCCCCCTTTATATCCTACTGTAGGTGAGAAAGATCCGTACGCAGTCAGAAAATCCACACTCAGAGGCTTCAGGGACCGCCACGGACGCCCTCATTTATAGCATCCATCTCAGTGTGGGTTATCCCTTGGCCCCCAGGTGGGACACAACAATAAGTCACCCTACAAAGTCCGCCACCATGATCACTCCTATTATAGCACCGTTTCTTCTGCCCTCTGCGAAACTCTGACAATTTTCTCGCTCCAGTTGCGATTCCCTTTATTAACTCATCACATCTTCATCTCTTCTCGGCATCTCTCCAGCCGGTCCGATTCCAACTAGATACCCACCTACTACATCAACTTAAACCAACCTGACATCTCATTCCGTTTCCACATGAGCCAAATCATTCTCTCGTCGAATCATATCTTTCATTAGGGATTTGTGCTCAATCAGTTATGCGCCTTTTCTTCACACCACACCTGGCTGCCGACGGCTCGTGCGTGTTAAGCGAACGTGTCATGTCCTTCAGTTTTTATCAAGTTCCTTCTTTCACGGCAACTAACACGGCGCCTATAAAATTTGGTTCCATAGTTATGCCGCTCAGAGCACAGTTTGGTCACTTCTTAGAGTGATCTATAATCTGCTTAATTCTGCAGGATCCACCGATAGGGTCCTCACTAGTAATAAACATTATTGGAACATGACCTCAATGGTAACGGCTCTCAGACAGCACTCAATGACTAGTTTCCTGTTAACTCCCAGACGATTGCAATTCGACTCCCCAACGGGCTACCATTGGCACTAGACTGTTCGCTATCTATCACTCTGAATCATGTCCTGTTCCTGACAATACTAACATGTCCTATAAGTATTTAAACTCAGACACTTTTCCAGCTGCTCACATATCTAACATAACTGTCACACTGAGGACTGTCCTACTCTACAACCAGCTAACCTTCACTGCTTATCTTATCGTTTACATTTCCACTAGACAAGCTCCTTTACACACCTGTCGCAAATTCATATGCTGATGCTTCCTCAAACCTCTCATACAGATTGACCCACACAGAAACGAAAGTCTTTCACATATAATAGTTGGAGCAATCAACGTCAATCCACAGTCTTTGCCATTACTCCATTCATTTCTACAACACCACTACGACTCCTCCACCTAATGGGATGCCGCAGCGTGCACCACCATCTAAGATTTTTCATAATCTCGGTAATCCGTTACATCAAATATTCTGAACTTAAGCCAGGAAGATCATCCATCCCCTCGTCCTCGTACGCCTTATCTTGAATAGAGTTGAAAGCCAATCTCACTTATCCGCGGACACCATTCTTCTAAGTCTAGCAAGAAACAGCTGAGCGGCGCAAGACTGATCATATAGCAATTACTGCTTGCTGATTGCCATGTCAGTAGAATGCCATATCGATCGAAATCACCGATATAGATTCGCTGGTAACATCCTACTATCATGGAGGCGTTTGCTCTGAATTTAATCGCTTCTCACATACGCCATGTTGGGATAATCGTCATAAATCCTAAATTTGAGCAATATCTGATGTCTTCTTCCTCCACCTACAGTTATGATTTCAACATGTAACAGATCTATGATGCCACAGGACCTCATCTTCTCCCAAACGCACCTTGTTCTTCACCAATCAGTCCTTTAGTCACTCGACGCACTCTTTCCACCAAAATACCAGCATATATCTTCCCTACAACACCGAATAAACTAATTCCCCTATAATTCCTACAGTTACCATTATCTCCCTTACCCTTATATAAGGGTACTATTACTGCTCTCTTCCAATCCCTCGGAACTGTACCTCCATAAACGCTTTGTGTTACACAACTTCTAAATCCAATAATCTCCATCTCGTTGCGTTCTTGATCATTTCACCAGTAAGTCTTCATCTATACCTGCAGATTATCATTCTTCAACTTTCTCTCACTCTACCCATTACCTCCTCCTTACTAATGACCTATTTTTTCCTATACCACTACTTTTATTATGGTGAATTTGACACCTCAAATTGTTTTAGTGATTAGAACATTAAAGCACGCTACCAGACAGAATAATATCATATTTAGTGATGCTGATTGGCCTTGTTACCCTGATTTGATAGCGGCAGATTTTTTCCTATGCCACTAGCATACCTCATTCGTTTAAATAG
>JABUQX010061071.1:30000-35000 GCA_015478945.1 Trachelipus rathkii | reverse complement strand
AGTTAAAACACTGAAAATGAGCAGGAATAAAAGCGTTTGCTTTATTTATCTACTTCACTGGGATAAATCAATTATGCTTTTCAAGTGGCTAGTGTATCTTTACTTTCAACTACATTTACATCTACATCTACATCTCCAACTACGTCTACATTCTACATCTACATCTACATCTACAATACATATTCATATACATATACATATACATATACATATACTGTACATGTACAATGTACATGTACAACTTGTACGGTATGACTGTACATCTACAATACGTCTAACACTTACATCTACATCTACAGTCTACAGCTACATTCTACAGTACAGATGGCTACATCGTTATCATCCGCTATATCTATATCTATATCTATATCCTAATATCTATATCTATATCTATATCTACATCTACATCTTCACCCAGGAATTGCCTTCGTCCCGCCAGTAGGACCAACATCTTCTTTCTACCGGCCTCGAAACTTATCCTATAATAATCATCTAGAAGACTAATTCTCTAAAGAGTAAATACAGGAGAGATGAATTTCCCACTTACCTTCAATTGATCTTGTTCTCCAGCGTATTCGATTGATTGAAAGATGGTCCAAGTATACCTTCTTCTCACCTCCAAACGAGCAGCGTAACGTCGATACCATCTCTGTATCAGCAGAGCCGCTTTAATAGCTGCAATAATATAATAATAATGAATAATAATAATAATAATTAATCTATCAGTATTACAATCAATGAATAATAATAATAATAATAATAATAATAATAATAATAATAATAATAATAATAATAATAATAATAATAATAATAATAATAATAATAATAATAATAATAATAAAATAATAATAATAATATAATAATAATAATAATTAATAATAATAATTAATAATATAATTAATAATAATAATAAAATAATTAATTAATGGTAATAATAATAATATAATAATAATAATCAAATATAAGAAATGCTTAAGATAATGAATACATTAATAATAATAATAATAATAATAATAAATAATAATAATTAATAATAATATATAATAATAAATTAATAATGTAATAATAATAATAATAATAATAAGTTTCACATTTCAATTTCAAACACTACTTTATCTTCAGAGAAGAAAAATTACTTTACTCCCTACATAGTCCACATTATTTTACAACTTCATTATAGCAACTTAATATTAATAACATAAAAAAATTTCCCTAGTATCGTGAAATGACGGCGTCTTTCTATCTAATTGCCAAACACACGATGTTTCGTGTCCTTTTCGAGACCCGAAATATAATTAATAACATTTAGTTATAAAAATGATAATATAAACAATTCGCTCTGAGAATAATGAATATGATAATAATAATATATAATAATAATAATCAATAATATAATAATTAAAATAATAATTAATAATAATAATAATAATAGATCAATTTGAATAATAATAATAATAATTACGTAATAATAAATTACATATATAAGTAATGATAATAATGTTGTCGTAATAATAATACATAATAATAATAATAATAATAATCAACATAATAATAATAAGATAATAATAATAAATAATTAACATAATAATAAATTAATAATAATATAATAATATAATAATATAATCACATAAAATTTTAAGAAAAGAATCGCAAAATAAATAAAAACAGGAGAAATAAACATAATAATAATAAAAACAGTAATAGATTATTAATAAAAACAGATAAATAGTAATATAGTAAAAATAAAATCAGTTATATTACTAGTAATAGTATCCATACAATCATTCCATTAGAGGATAAATCCTAACTCCTAGAAAAGTATTCACAATACTAAATACGACAGTAATAATAATAAGAATACATATAATAAGTAATAATAATAAAATAAAATAATAATAATAATATAATAATAATAATAATAATAATAATAATAATAAATAATAATAATGGAATACTAATAATACTAATACTACTACTGACATTACTTACTACTCTACTACTACTTCACTTACTTGATTACTATAATAAGGTAAAATAGGATAATATAATTAATAATAATAATAATTAATATAGATAAAAATAAAATTATTATAATAAATAATTAATAATAATAATAATAATAAGTATATAATAAAATACATAATAATAATAATAATAGACTAATAATAATTGAATAATGAATAATAAGAATGATGAAAATAAATAATCCAAGTATGGATAATAATAACAATGAACAAGTTATTTGAGAAGCCGACATATCTTTTATGTGTACATCCAGAATTAGAATAATATATAATAAAACGATATCTTATTAATAAAGACATAATACACTATTAATAAGTTAATATATAAACTAATAATAAATAATAATGAATAATAATAATAATAATAATAATAATAATGAATAATAATAATATAATAAAAATAAGAATAAGCTATAATAATTATGTCACAGTAATAATCTATATGATTGATGATGATGTTGCGATCAGTAATGACCATAATGAATTAATCCACAATCATAATAATAAGTAATAATGAATAATAATCAATTAAAATAATGAATAATAATAATATAAAATAATAATAATAATAATCAATAAATAATAATAATAATTAATAATAATAATAATAATAATAATAATAATAATAAAAATAATAATAATTATAATAATAAAATCTGTTTCGAATGCATAATTACTCATAATTTGAATTTATTATTATTATTTTTATTATTATTATTATTATTATTATTATTATTATTATTATTATTATTATTATTATTATTATTATTATTATATATTATTATTATTATTATTATTATTACGAACAAATTGCAAATGTAGAAGCATTGTTAATTTTTCTCATTGCACGGCAAATTTCTATTTGATTTTCTTTAATATTTTCAATACAGCTTTTTGTATTTTCTTCCAATAAATTATCTCTTGGAGTATTTTTAGGCAATAACACGTGTTGTTATTTGTTTTCCCGTTTTATTTTCATTCAGATTACACAATTTCATTTCTAAGACTTCAACACGTCTTTTCAGTTCTTGTATTTCACTATCATAGTGTTTTCTCTGATTGTTCAACAAATGAGTCACAAATGATTCTATGTTGAAACTCATTTGATTCATTGAATCATTCATTGTAGTGCTCGATGAGCTATTACTATTCGATGGGACGAATGAAATTGAATTGGAGGAAATTTATGTCTGAAATTAAATGTTTCAGCAAATATAAACTTGTCTTATTGATTATATTATAAGAAGAAACAGATTTGGCATTAGTCCTTGATAATAACTCTTAAATCGTTAAGTCTCTTTAACTTTTTTAGTATCCAGACGGGTTTGTAATCTAATTTTTTGTTCTATTTACTGTTAAAAGTTTTTCGGATGCACTACTGTTGGTGTTTGGTAATTAATCTGAGTTTTACGTGTGATATCTAAAAAAAATCAATATTTTTTTCAAACTAATCGTATACTTTGGAGATGTGTTGGAATAGGTGTGAAGCAACGTTGCCACATGTTGTTAATAAAAAATAGCCACAATTACAATATATTTATTTATAAGAAACGTTATTCTGTATTTTCATATATTATTTCTTTTTACGTTCAAAAAATAAGTAAGGTTATAATATTTGTGTTATGTAGACACAGATTTTCTGGGTATACTTAACAAAATTTATCATAACCTAAACTTAATTTGTCCAAAACGGAATTTAAACATAAAAAAAATGAAAACATATGAGAACGATTTGGCAGAGGTTTTTTAGTCCTCTTACATCTGGACGAAAGATATTTAAAAAAAAGATTAGCGGAAAATATATCGATATTTCGCCAGATTACACTAATCTCCAATTTTACCAATTTTTTCTTATATATATTATCAAACAAAATTCAAACATAAACTTTACACAAACTCTTTTTAGGAAAATACGAATCCTTTAAGAAAACACTGAACTTTTAAGACAGAACTGCCCATCAAACTATCGGAAGCAAATATACTAAAGACACCGTCAATATTGAAGACATTATATAGGATAATAAACATCTCAGATGTCACCAGATATAAATAAAGGTAGCGTTACTTTTGGTAATTAAGGCTAAAATATATTCCCATATTTTAAGATTTCCAATACCTGTTTTTAAAAATTTATTTATTTTCGATTATGTAAGCAGTAAAATATTGAAATTAAATAATGACTACTACTACTATTACTACTACTACTACTACTACTACTACTACTACTACTACTACTACTAATACTACTAATACTACTACTAATACTAATAATAATAATAATACTACTACTACTAATAATAATACTAATAATAATAATAATAATAATAATAATAATAATAATAATAATAATAATAATAATAATAATAATAATAATAATAATAATAATAATAATAATAATAATAATAATAATAATAATAATAATAAAAATGAGATAAAATAGAAAAGGTGTGTTTGATCCCGTCCTCGATAGAAAGTTCCTAATATTCACCACACATTTCTCACTCCTCAGTGTGATCAATCAACTCACATAGCTTAGATCTCGAATCTTCTGGAAAGTTATGCTGAATCGGCTTAAGAGTCGTCAAACCACTACATAGCTTAAAAGAGCAAAATCGCTGTCAGGAATAACCCTTGATTGTGACACTTGCATTCTATCCATTAATAATAGTACTTGCATTCTATCCATTAATAATAGTACAGTAGGTAAAATCCTCACCTACTGTACTTCTCACTTACTCGTATCTTCCCGATTTAATAAATTTTGATTATTTCCTCGGGAGGACGTATGAATATCACTGCCGTGCATATTCGTACAACCAGCCATATCGAGGCTATGATATAGTGTAGTTTGTTGGGTAACGTGATACTTTTGACCATTGTTTAAAGAAGCGTTAATAAATGCCTAAAAGAATAATAAATATTCACCTATTAAACTCAAGCAAAATAATTTAAGGTAGTTCCACAGATATGGATGTG
>JABUQX010061071.1:22500-25000 GCA_015478945.1 Trachelipus rathkii | reverse complement strand
GGATCTGCCAAGACTGCGCACCATCCACAAAAAAAATCCACAACACATACACCACACAAAGAAACCCACAACATAAACATATTACAATTCAACAAAAACGGACTACACAACAAAACCAAAGAAATAGAAGTCTTCTTAAAACAACACAACATACACATAACCATGATGCTAGCATACCTACCTGATAATCGTCCGAAACCAAATTCCTGTCGGCTATGATGTCATCTTCACACCCCAAACCCCAAAAATCACTACTAACCCCTGTACACAACCAACTCACTATCATTCATAAACACCACCTCACAAACTGCAACAGTATTTAACGACACCACCACCAAAATACAATCCTTTACAACAGTGATAAATAAAGAACCACACAATCTAGAAAACTTCTACATTCCCCACCACATCTCAACACAATGCCCAAGAAATTACAAACCATCCTCACCAAATCTCCACCTCCCAAAACCTCATATAATAAAGCGAATTTGGTTCCCACCACCCCACATGGTACAACTCCCAAGAAGCAAATCGAAGAGGAACACGCATAATAGCCAACCTCGAAAACCTCAACATCCTAAGCAACACAAGCAGACACACCAGAAACCACACCCCAAACCAACCAAACATGAACATCACCAAACATAACGCTGTACTCACCAAATCTATACACAAAACTCCACAGGTCAACACAAACCGAGCTAAACTGACAACCTCCTCATCATCATAAAATAATGCTAATGTCAAAACTAAAATATCTACTGTGAAAAACCAACAGAAATTACAAAGCAGACTGGACATCTACTAACTGCATAGAAAACAATATAGTATCTCTCCTGAATACATATATAAAATGTAACAACATTCAACAGAGTCATTCAAAAGCTCATCATCAATAACTATAAAACAGCACAAACTCAATATCCAAAACTGAAGAAGCTAAATCCATTCTAAGAGATAAGGAAAATGAAAACCCACCACACAACACCTGGGGAACAAACTAATCAAACAACATGAACTCACTAAAAAATAATACCCACAACACTCCAAAGGACAACACAGACTAACTCCTTAAACAGTCTAATCACAAACTTAACAAACACACACACTCTTCAAACAACTTCCAAACCTTCCTCACAAGAACATCCAACACACGAATAACACCAGAAAGTAGCAAACAAAAAATGCACTGAGAAACTTAACCGGCCAACAAACAAACATTAATGAATCCATTGAAAACTCGAACACACAAAATCTACAATCCAACAAAAAACACGCTACGCAAGCATTCTCGCAATCACTTCGCAAAGCAGAGCCAAAAACCCATACACCACCCTCAAAACAGGAAAATCATCAAACTCTCAAGAAAATAAAACTCAACTACGATCCAACAATAAAAATAACCACAACTGACCTAGAAAGCATAAAGACACTTAAAAAATCAAATGCAACTGGCCCAGACAACACCTCAAACAAACATCTCAAATACCTAGGGAACACAGCTTTAACTCAATTAGCACAGATATATAATTGTTCCATCAGCCAAAATTTCATTCCCCATATCTGGAAAAAAGCTATCATTATAATATACGTAAACTAAACTGTAGCACCCTCTGACCCTTCATCATACAGCCCCATCTCTCTATTATCAACACTATGCAAACTACTAGAGAAAACCATACTAAGCAAAATAACTCCACACATCATCAAACACAAATTCCAACACGATTTCAAACAAAACCATTCAACTACAACCGCACTCATAAACATTATTCAACACACAATCAGCGGCCTAAATTCAAAACTAACTCACAAAGCAAAAATCATAGCAATCGACATCAACAAAGCATTCTATACAGTACCTAAACATAACTTCATCCACAAAATAACAAAATCTAACATCCCCACCAACCTAAAGAAATGGATTCCCAATTTCCTATCAGGAAGAACTGCACAAATACAAACAAACAATACAAAATCCACAGCAGTAAACATTAATAACGGAGTACCCCAAGGGGCAATACTGTCCCCCACACTATTCAACTTATTCACGGCCGATCTCCCACAACCACAAATAGAGCAGACAATCATAACAGCCTACGCAGATGACATTACCATAGCCACTACACCCCAGAACCTAAGCACGGCCACAAACCTGACACAACAATACATCAACCAACTTCAAACATGGCTGACAGAAAACAGAATGTCCGACTCACCAAACAAATCATCAATTACTTTAATCACCACCGACCGCCAACTTGGCACCACACCCTTCAAGCCTACTTAAACAACATTGCCATACCCTTCAACAAAACTCCGAAAATCCTTGGAGTAACACGATACTCATTTCACATCCACAAAACACACAGACATAACTTCATCTGCAAACAAGAAACTGAACATATTAAGAACCATCGCTGGCGCAGACTATACAAACAATAAACAAATATACACCACCATATACAAACAATACATTCGTCCGACCCTAAACTACGCC
>JABUQX010061071.1:5000-7500 GCA_015478945.1 Trachelipus rathkii | reverse complement strand
GGAATCCGAGGATTGATCATTGGCACTTATTCTGGACTACCATTCATCTCTACTACTCCACCCTTTTGTTCCTGGAGCATACTTCCCGGCGCATGCTCAGCCCACCTATTAAAAGCCGGGTACATAGAAGAAAATCCGGGACCTGGAATCTACTTGTGCCCCATTTGCAACAAAATAGTGAGAAGAAATTCAATCCAGTGCAGAAGATGTGATCAGTGGATCCATAAACACTGCTCACCTTTCACAACACTTCCGCCTCTTACGCACAACTGGATCTGTCAAGTATGCACTCCACCCACAATAATCAATAGCTCAATAACAAACAAACAAACTCATAGCATAAACATACTACAAATTAACATAAACGGATTACATAATAAAAACAAAGAAATTGAAATCTTCCTAAAACAACATAACATACACATAGCACTAATTCAAGAAGCACACCTACCGGAAAAAAACGTTTTTTTTAAAAAAATGAAACGTATATGTTTCCCAGACGACGTTTTTAATGGTTTATTTGTAGAAAAACTGTTAAAGATACATCAATCGATAGATAATGAAGCAATAATTAGTAATTACTAACGTATTATGAACTTACATTTTTTCTAAAGAGTTTTAATGTGTTTTCGTTTTCATATTGGCTTGAAGTCAACTAGCTGTGTGCTTTTATGCTTTTATATTCTCCGCTAGAACTCTCAGAATGTCGATAGCATTTGGCGGCTGCCAAAGCTGCTAAATCAATCACGGAAGGTGTACCCGTTGGTAGTCAGCTGCAGACAGCACATCAAAAAACAATTGCAGAAAATAAAAGAAATATAATTTTGAAGACTCTAATTTTTTCTTCGGAACCCATGACTTACTTACCTTTAAGAGGTAAAGACCTGCATGAGTAAATTTTTTAAGAAAGAAATAAGTTGTATAATAGAAAGAATAAATATATATATATATATATATATATATATATATATATATATATATATATATATATATATATATATATATATATATATATATATATATATAAATATATATATATATATATATATATATATATATATATATATATATATATATATATATATATATATCACTCAACCTTTGCCCCCCCCTAAATGAAATCCTGCCTACGCCCATGACACTTATACTTATATATCTACCCGAAAACTACCCAGAACCAAAATTTTATGGATGATTTAACTTATACACCACAAGTCCCAAAAAATCATACACTACTAACTCTTATTCATAACTCACTACCATACACAAACACCACCTCACTCACAACAGCATCACTTAACGACAACACCTCAAAAATACAATCCTTCACCAATGATCAACAAAAAGCTACACAACATAATAAACCTATACATCCCTCATCACACCTCACCTCACTGCCCCAGAAATTACACACCAAATCTAACACACATCACAAACCTCCCAAACCTCATAATGGGAGGAGATTTCAATGCCCACCACCCTACATGGTACAAAGACCAAAACGCAGACCATAGAGGAACCCACTTAATATCAAATCTAGATCACCTAAACATCCTCAACAATAGAAATTTCCACACCAGAATTCCACCCCAAACTAACCAATCAAACACCAGATCTAACATACAATATTTGTACTCCAAGAATCAAGCACAAATTTCCCATTAATATTGTTAATCGATTCTAAACCGCAAACTCCAGCTTTCCTTAATAACAAAACTAACCACTCTTTCAGGAAAACATATACAAACTACAAAAAAGCAGACTGGACAAAATTCTCTGAACTCATAGAAAACAACATACAACCTATAATCATCTCCAACGCCTCAACACTAAATACAGCTATCCAAAACTTCACTTCACTAATTCAAAAAGCAGCTAACCAAAACATACCTCGGGGATACCTCAAAAAATACAATCCAACACTAACACCTGAAATCTCAAACCTGATCAAACAGCGTAACCTAATTAAAAAATCAGCACAGCAAACACAACAAACAATAACCCAAATTAATAATTTAAACACACAAATCACAAACTTAACCAAAGCACACACCTCAAACAACTTTCAAACATTTCTAACAAAAAACAACAATAGAATGTGGAACACAGTTAAAAATTCTAAAAATACAAAAACAATCTCCCACACATGAATCCATAAAAAATCCAAACTCTCAACTCCCACAAACAACAAAACAACACGCAAACCTCCTCGCTACACATTTTGCAAAACAAAGTCTCAAACCTACCCACCCACAAAACAGGAAAATAATCAAATCCCTTAAGAAGATAAAAAGTAATCACGACCAAACAATAGAAATAACACCAAATGACATAAAAAAAAACACTATAAAAACCCTTAAAAACTCACCAGCAACCGGACCTGACAACATCTCAAATATACACCTTAAACACTTAGGTAACACCGCACTAACCCATTTAGCACACATATACAACTGTTCCATTAAACAAAATTTTATTCCCTACATCTGGAAAAGAGCAA
>JABUQX010061070.1:22500-23814 GCA_015478945.1 Trachelipus rathkii | reverse complement strand
CCCTATGTGTCTTGGGGAGAATAAATATTGCCCTCACATTCGTATGTCCTTCGTACGTGTTCAGTAGAATTTCGGCGCTTTAATCAGGAACGGTCTTCTTACTTACAGTTTCAGGACTCTATTATACTGAGCTGCTCACTTTCTACCTACTTATTCTATTCTGTTTCCAGGAAATTTAAGCTAATGCATGCTCTCGGATAGTAGGTCGTGATCACCGTAATAACGGCCTTGTCTATCTTTTGGCGAAAATGTAAGAATCGTATGGGTACATGAAATGTCAGAGGAAAAAATGTTGAGGAAAAGAGGAGAGGAGGTGATGGATGTATTTAGAAAGGGCAAATTTGATTTGCCTCGCTGTGACTGCAACAAAGATGAAAAAAGGAAATGGTGAAAATGAGTGGTGTGGTGTGAAATGTGGTTGTGTTTTGGTGGGGAAAGGAATGAAAGGGGGATTGAGACGGATTTGCAATTCTGATGAGTGACTTTTGGTAGAGAGTCTATGGTAGATTTTTTGTGTGTCGTGACGTACTAGAATTCTATTAAGGCTTAAATTTAAGTTTTGTGAAAAGGTTCAAATTCATTTGCCTGTTTGGCATTTGCGACATATCTGGTTTCCCCATCTGAGGGTAATGTTTGATACGAGTTCTGCGATTTTATCAGGGATATCTGGCAATGATGTTTTGGATGGGGTGTATAGACGTTATTCAAGTTATTTTTGCCACATATCTGCCTGCCCAAGGATTTTTTTTTTTTACTCAGTTGTCATTCCCACCTTACGGGCATAGATAGCCCTATTCAAGGAGGGAGTTTATCGATACTTTTTTTTCTCATATAAAGTTCACTTTCTCATGCGCCATTACAGCTCATATTGCAACATACATCACGCCGGCTTTAATGTGGGAGTTGATGAATCTAATATTCAGCAGGAAATACACGAAGATGACGAGAAATTCCTACAGAACAGAGGTGGGGGAAAGAAGGTAATTACTACACATACGAAAACTAGCCTGGATTGTTTACCCAATAGTTCATTCATTCAAACCTCGTTTGCGCAGTATTAATTATACACCCCCCTTGTTGCTACATTATCCTTTGAGGTTGATGGTATATTTAGGTGGTGGTAAGGTTAGAGTGTATTATTTCTTCCTTTGTATGCTACTTGTTTTCTTGGTTCTGCTTGGTGCTGTAAGGTAGGTTACCCTTCTATTACTGGATAGTAGATAGTATTAAAAGCGGCATCAACATCACGCCACACAAGATAGAGGTGTCATATGTGATATCTGAATGTTTAGCATTCACAACAGTTTACCTTAC
>JABUQX010061070.1:0-17500 GCA_015478945.1 Trachelipus rathkii | reverse complement strand
TTTATTTAATTTTTGACTGAAATTTTCATTTCACCATCTAAATTTTCTTTTAATGACATTTAAAATAAAAGTATGAGACCAGGGATCCACTAATGGAGTTGAATAATTCAATCACTGTGGCTGCTTCTTTGCTGTCTGTGCTGGGTTGTCATAATTTAAAAAAATAAAATATAATATATATATATATATATACATATATATATAAGTATATATATATATATATATTATATATATATATATATATATATATATATATATAATATTATTATTTAGTATATAATCAATACGGTAAAATGGGCGGAAATTCGGTGCACAGGAGGGGAAAACCGGTCCACTTTATAATATTTGTTTTAATATTTTTTAAATTGAAGTTTTTTCATTTATTCAATGAGAGAATAAATAGCAAAAAAAAAATATTTTAACCATATATAAAAAATTTAAGTAAATAACTTAAACCTACTAGTCAAAAAATTTCCCAACTTTTTTGACTAGGGTTTATGTTATTTATCTTAAATTTTTTTTTTTTTTTTTCCAAAAAAATTCTAAGACCTCGTGAATCTCGTAGAATTAAAATATCAGAATTTTGACTTAGATCCATATTGGGAAGTCTATTTTTAACATTTTCCATGTAAAAAATTTAAAATATTAAGCTTATTTTTAAAGTTAAGTTTTTTTTTCCGTTTCGGGGTAAAATCGGTCGGGCGTCGGGGAAAGCCGGTCAGTATAAACTTGTAAGAAAATGTCCATGTTTTTATTTTATTTTTGATGTAAAATTTATCAATATTATAAATGAAGCCCGACTGCAGCCCTGGCGGGCACACAGGCTCTCTTTCTTCTATCTAGTGTACGTTTGTGAATATGTGTCACGTTGTCATAGGGGCTAGGCTAACGCCATCACCAAAGTTGAGCCTACTTAAGGTAAAAAAGTAACACTTGGCAAAAATGAAGAAGTCCGAGGTAAAGTTAAAGTTTGTGTATATATATTGGTAAATTTGCAGTATTCAGGATTATATTTGTAAATAAAGAAATGTTAGGTTAGGGCTAGATTTGGAAAATATACGTTGTAAATATAGATTAAACTGTAAATTGGATTAAATTAGGGCCATTGTAAATATTAGTCAAAGAAAATTATATTAGAGAAAGAAATATTGAAATTGAATAAAGAAAAAAAATATATATATATATATATATATATATATATATATATATATATATATATATATATATATATATATATATATATATATATATATATATATATATATATATATATATATATATATTAATATTATAATTGATATATATAATATATAAATATATATATATATATATATATGTATATATATATGTATATGTGTGTGTGTGTGTGTGTGTGTGTATCTGTGTGTGTGTGTGTAATTGAGTGTGGCCACACGCGCGAAAATGAAAATGAAAGTAGCTAGATGTTAAAATGAATTATGGAATGAAAAATAAAAATTAAGCCAAATTTTATGAATACGTTTTTAAAAAATATATTTTAACGAAAAAGAAGAGGTAAATTTGTATATATAGGATATTAATCTATGTATTTTTCTTCAAAAACAGTGTTTTGGAAAATATCGATGTTAAAAATGCACCCCGAAAATGTTTGACCAGAATATGGCAACAAGGATATGACGTCATCAACTACAAAGTCGATGTCTCGGGAGCAGAGCGATGAATAGTTCACTTGCTATTTAGACCTGGTTGTGTTAACAACATTAGCTCCGTATTCGTATAAGATTTGTTTGCTCTTTGTTTTGAAAATTTAATATAGTTCGTATTATTTTAATAAGTTTAGTTTGATCATACTCTTTGTTTGGATTCCATCCTGATCGGTTGTTCTGATTATTTATTGTAAACTTTTTGTTTGTGCTTTTGACTTTGTATATTTTTGATATAAACATTTTTGTAAATAGAAAAATAGAAAATTGATATAGATTTTAGAAATCATTATTTAATTATTACGTATTCGAATTGACTGGAATTATTTAGGTAAGTTGAAATTTTAATTGAATTATGTGAAGCCAAGAGTTAGGATTATTACATTAGTAGTATTTATTAAAAAGGACTTATCATTGCCTCGAAGGAATAAAATTTACGCTTGGATAGACAACAGCATTAGCGTTTGTTTTTAAAAATAATTAAATAAGAATAATTGTGCTTTCCTTATAGAAATTTTATGAAAAAGCTTTAGCATTTTAATTGATAGCTATAGCATTTAGGTTATTAAAATATTACGTCTGTCACCACTTACAGGAATCTCGTGGTGATATTTAGCATTGTATTTGATAGCTATAGCATTTAGTTTATTAAAATATTACGTCTGTCACCACTTACGTGAAGCTTGCGGTGATATTTAGTGTTGTCATGTTATAGATGTAGCATTTGGGTTATTTAAAGACTACGTCTGACACCACTTACGTGAATCTTGTGGTGATATTGATAAATATTTGATGAAAGAAAATTAGCTTTGTAAATAAAATTTATAGAATTTAAACTTATTTAACCGGTGAAAATTAATAGCCACTTATATATTTGATTGTGGGTTGTTTGGAATCAGAATTGTATATATATATATTACGTTTTTAACTTTGGAGTTTTTTAATAAAATAATAATTCAGAGTTTCTTTTATTGAACAGTTTTTGTTTTTAACGAGATTGCATATATTTTTGAAAGTACCTTGGATGACGTTGAGGTTTTTACAGTTATCCATAATTATTATTTTTCACTATAAGATTTTAAAATATTAAAATTTGAAACTGTATTAAGTGATAAACGTGGTTACTGGAGAAATAGTTTACCACAATCTTTAGCAGTTATTTGGATTTAAAGCAATTTTCGAGATAATTTGTGCACAGAGTTTCAGAAATAATTTGTGCACGGAGTTTCAGAAATAAATTGTGCACGGAGTTTCAGAAATATTTTGGTGCACGGAAACTTAGAAAGAATTTTGCATTTTGACGTTGAAATTAACTTAGCATTCTGACTTTGACAATAAGTTGGTCGTTTGACTTTGAAAATAAATTCGCATTTTTGACTTTGATAACAACTTAACATACTGACTTTGGAAATAATTTAGTGCATGGACTTACGAATGTTTAGTATTGATTGAAATATTAACTAGTATACGAATTTGGATGTAACTTAATACATTGACTTTTCGAGATAGATCGACATACAGATTTACGAATTATTAACATTCAGATTTTCAGAAATAATTTAGTGCACTCAATCTTGAAGCAATTATTGTGCGGAAATTCAGAAATGACATTTTGATTCGACTTTGATTTTTGTTTAAAGCTTATAGTAGTAACCGACTTTAACTTGAGTTTTAGGGTTGACTGTTAAGTCGAAACTTTAAAATAATTATTAGTGATAGTTTTAGTTTGGATATAACGACTTTCAGTTGGACTTCGAAATATTTGGCAGTGTTTATTTTTCAGTGGTACAGATAACAATTTGCATTTGAACTTAGAAATCTTTTACAACATTTGCTTGTTAGTTACAAATAGTGACTTTTCAATTGGACTTTAAAACGTTTGGTGATAGTTGCCTTTTGATTGAACATAGCGACTTTTTTGATTGGGACTTTAAGATTTTAAAACAGTTTGTTTTGTTTATAGACTTTTTGGAATTTGACTTTGATATAGATCGTTGTGTTGATTTTTTTTTGGAAATAGATTTGACTTTTAGTTGGTTTGGAATAGACATTTATGTGGACTTATAGTTTTTAGATTTGGTTTATGATTATTTGTTTATGTATTGATTTTGATTTAACTTAGTCGCTTTGATTCTGATTTCGGATTATTATTAATATTTCTTGAAGTGAATTTTGCAGTTGATTTTACAAATCATACCAACATAACTGAATTGAGAGACTTGAATGGAGTTTAATTATTGAGGTTATTCGCATTGGTTATAGTTACAGAAGTGGACTCGATTAATAGTGATTAAGGTTATAATAACAATTGAACACGTTTGAATATTTATAGCTTTTATTTGGGGTTTTATAAATAAAAGAATAAGACCAGCTACTTAATTTTATTAGTAACATTAATTTGAATGAACTTTTGGTTTGATCGATAGCTGTAGCATTTGAATTTCAATAACAATAGTATTTCATAACTGGATTTAAAAGTAGATAATTTTACGTTCTTTTTGAGTAACTTGGTTGAATCAACATTGAAGTTCAACATTGGGATTTGTATTTTATCGCATTGGCATTTATTTTATATAGAGTCGGGTACAGTTTTTGCGCATCTGGAACAGCTTGAATGAATACAGTGTTCATTTTGTCGATTTAGGTATTGAGTAACAACAGAAATTGCTTAAGAACAACTACAAGTACAACTACACTGATAAGGATAATAAGATTTAGAACTTCTTGATTTAATTCATAAGTAGGATAGATAAGTAGGATAGATTTATTTAAGTAATTAAAAAACAACGCTCTGTACAGTTTAGTATTTGAAACACCACTATACGATTAAATACGATTAGTTTGTTTTTGAAATTTTGGGTGGTGCGGGACATTGTTTTGCTGCACTACCACAAACATTTTTTATGGTGCCGTGCAGTGTTTTCGAGGTAGGTTAGGGCCTACAATAAAAATTTAATTAAATTGGACTATAAATTGAGTTATAAATAGAATTAAATCAAGAAAAGAGAGTTAGTTGTACTTTTTGTAACAAATAGCCATTAGTGGGAACATTTAGATGAATGCGATTTCTGTTTAAGTTGGAACAACTTCAAATTAGTTGTGAGTTGCAAAAAACAGCAAGTAAAGACACAACAGTACGTAAAGAATATGAAGGTTGCACATCTTTGTATTAAAAGAGGACACAGAATCCAGTGTTTCAGAAGACCGCTGTTTCTTCTGTTGGCAGAAGAGCACAAGAAATGATTGTTAATTGAATAGAAAGTAGCGAGAAATTGAAGTACAGACAGAAGAATGACTGTCGGTAAGAACAGAGATGACGTATTTTGCTTGTATTGTGAGATCACACTTATGAAAACTGTGATTTCAAACACGTGATACAAATATAGGTTAGGTGCAAGAGTTAAGTCTTGAAAAGTTAGGAGCATGAAGTATTTGTAAGAATCTTTGAAGAAATGGTAAGTTGTGCTGATGACAATTATGAAGACGTAGAATGATACCATCTATGGTTAAAGAAGTAAAATAAATAGGAAATTAAAATATACAGATTAAGAACAGAAAAAAATGAATATATGTGTGTGTGAATTAAGTAAACGTGTAAAGTTTAACTAGGTCAACCGGGCCGAAAGTGAGAAGAGGAAAGAAAAGAAAGATCATACCGTAGATAGTCTGAGAATGAGTGTCATATGAAAACATTGCTTAGCAATCGAAATGTGATTGCTTGGCATAAAGATATTGAAAAAAATTGATTTGAAAAAATAAAATAAATGTTACCATAATCTAATAATAGATTGTGATGTTACAATAAATAGTAAAAAGAATCACCTTAGAAAAATAATTGTTTTTGAAAAAAAAAAGTAAATTTGTAGGTTGGCTTTACCATATAGATTGCTTTAGCAACAAAATAACTAAAATATTCGTAGCGATCAGACATAAATTTTGAAATAAATAATTTGAATCATGTAAATATTTAGCAATAGCTGATATCTGAGAAAGTTTTTGTGCCTTAGCCAAATGGTTAAGAAAATATTTTGACTTGCATGTAATGTTTTTGTATCCAGTTTATTGACAGGTTAAGGAATCATATTATCAAATGGGCAGAGCTAGCCGAAATCAATAAAGAATTCAATGAATAATAAATCTGCTATTGGCCGAACAATTCCTAAAAACATGCCCCAAAGATCTAGCGACCTTTTTGAGGGAAAGAAAGGCTAATAAGTTAGATATTATAGCTCAAGATGAAAACAACAAAAGTGTGTGAATGGTTATTAATAACAAAAACTATTCAAAGAAGGCAAAAATTGGACCACACGTTTTCGTAGGTATTTGCTACGCAGATTTAAATGTTTAAAAACAAGGCTATAGTTAGTTAGGTAGATGTGGGAAGATAGAGGAGTTTGTGACTACATCACTTAAGTAACACAAATATTGGCATTTAAATATTAGTCAAGAAAATTATATTAAGAGAAAGAATAGTTGAATTGAATAAAGAAAAAAATATATATGTATATATATATATATATTTTTTATATATATATATATTATATATCTATAATATAATATATTTAATTTACTATATTTTATAATATATAGTTATATGTATGTATTATATATGTATAGTGTGTTGTTTGTGTGTGTATCCGTTGTGTGTGTGTAATTGAGGTGGCACATGCGAAAATGAATGCAATTTGTAAATATGTCCTGAAAAGTTTGAAATACTCACATTAAATTAGTTATACTGATTATTTGAAGAAAAAGAATATATTTAACGAACTTTGTAAATTACATTTGGAACATTGTATTTCATTAAATGTTATTTTTCTAAAAAAAATGGTTTTGAAATATCGAGTGTTAAAAGCACCCGAAAATGTTTACCAAAAGTGCAATGAGGTGACGTCATACACTAAAGCGTATCTCGGACAGGCATTGATAGTTCACTTGCTATTTTAACCTGTTGTGTATAACAACATTAAGCCCTATTCGTTATAAGATGTGTTTCTCTTTGTTTTGAAATTTATATATGTTCGTATTATTTTAATAAGTTTAGTTTGATCATACTCTTTGTTTGGATTCCTCCCTGCGGTTGTTTGATATTATTGTAACTTTTGTTTGCTTTTGAAATGGATTTTTCATAAATATTAAACATTTTTGTAATTAGAAATATTGTATAATTATGAAATTTTATTTAAAAGCACATTTGAATTGAAAATCTTTAGGTAAGATTTAAATATTTAATTGAATTTAAAAAAAAAAAAAAAATTATGTGGAACCAAGAGGTTAGATTTTACATAGTGTATTAAGGACTTATCATTGCCTCGAAGGAATAAAATTTACGCTTGGATAGACAACAGCATTAGCGTTTGTTTTTAAAAATAATTAAATAAGAATAATTGTGCTTTCCTTATAGAAATTTTATGAAAAAGCTTTAGCATTTTAATTGATAGCTATAGCATTTAAGTTATTAAAATATTACGTCTGTCACCACTTACAGGAATCTTGTGGTGATATTTAGCATTTTTATGTGATAGTCCTAGCATTTATATTATTCAAAGATTACGTCTGTCATCACTTACGTGAAGCTTGTGGTGATATTTAGTGTTGTCATGTTATAGATGTAGCATTTGGGTTATTTAAAGACTACGTCTGACACCACTTACGTGAATCTTGTGGTGATATTGATAAATATTTGATGAAAGAAAATTAGCTTTGTAAATAAAATTTATAGAATTTAAACTTATTTAACCGGTGAAACTTAATAGCCACTTATATATTTGATTGTGGGTTGTTTGGAATCAGAATTGTATATATATTTATTACGTTTTTTAACTTTGGAGTTTTTAATAAAATAATAATTCAGAGTTTCTTTTATTGAACAGTTTTTGTTTTTAACGAGATTGCATATATTTTTTGAAAGTACCTTGGATGACGTTGAGGTTTTTACAGTTATCCATAATTATTATTTTTCACTATAGGATTTTAAAATATTAAAATTTGACACTGAATTAAGTGATAAACGTGATTACTGGAGAAATAGTTTACCACAATCTTTAGCAGTTATTTGGATTTAAAGCAATTTTCGAAATAATTTGTGCACAGAGTTTCAGAAATAAATTGTGCACGGAGTTTCAGAAATATTTTGGTGCACGGAAACTTAGAAATAATTTTGCATTTTGACGTTGAAATTAACTTAGCATTCTGACTTTGACAATAAGTTGGTCGTTTGACTTTGAAAATAAATTCGCATTTTTGACTTTGATAACAACTTAACATACTGACTTTGGAAATAATTTAGTGCATGGACTTACGAATGTTTAGTATTGATTGAAATATTAACTAGTATACGAATTTGGATGTAACTTAATACATTGACTTTTCGAGATAGATCGACATACAGATTTACGAATTATTAACATTCAGATTTTCAGAAATAATTTAGTGCACTCAATCTTGAAGCAATTATTGTGCGGAAATTCAGAAATGACATTTTGATTCGACTTATTTTTGTTTAAGCTTATAGTGTAACCGACTTTAACTTGAGTTTTAGGGTTGACTGTTAAGTCGAAACTTTAAAAATAATTTAGTTATGATAGTTTCAGTGAACTATAAGACTTTCAATTGATTCAATATTTGCAGTATTTTTATTCTAGTTGTACAGATAATTGCATTTGAACTTCCTGAAATTTTTACAAGCATGTGACTTAGTACAAATATGCCTTTCATTTGGATCTTTAAAGTTGTTAGTTGCCTTCTTAGATTGAAATTAACGACATATTTGATGTGACTTTAAGATTTTGAAAGACAGTTTGTTTTGTTTTATAGACTTTTGGGAATCTGACTTTGACATGGATCATTATTTTATTTTTTTTGGATATTGATTGGCTTTAGTTAGTTGATAGACATTTATGTTGACTATGGTTTTAGCTTTGGTTGTCTTGTTGACATCGAATACCTTTTGTTTGGTTATTCATTGATGCTGATTTCGATTATTATTATAGTTCTTGAGTGAATTTGAGTGGTTTTAAATATACCTAACATAACTGAATTAAGAAGCTGAATGAGAGTTAATTATTGAGGTTTTCGCATTTGTATAGTTTCAGAAGTGGACTCGATAATATGATTTAATGTATAACTACAATTGAACACTTTGAATATTTAAGCTTTATTTGTATTTTTTAATAAAAGAATTGCCCAGTACTTATTTATTATACATTATTTGAATGAATTTGGTTTGATCGATAGCTGTAGCATTTGATTTCAATAACAATAGTATTAAACTGTATTTAAAAGATAGATAATTTTGCGTTTTATTGAGTAACTTTGTGATCAACATTAAGTTCAACATGGATTGTATTTTTATCGCAAGCATTTATTTTATATAGAGATCGGGTACAGTTTTGCGCAATCTGGAACAGCATTGAAGATTACAGTGTTCATTTTGTCATTTAGTATTGAGAACAACTGAAATTCGCCTACGAAAACTACAGACATGACTACAGAGGTAATAAAAATAGAACAGATTAATTTATATGGTAGATTGATTTTTTATGATTAAGACACACGTTGATTATCTAAGTTAGAATCATTATAACCATAGTAGTATTTGTAGATTTAAATTCAACTGAGTTTATCTAAAATAGTGCAATTTGTTGTAAGATAAATTTGACCTGCACTACTACAACGTGAAATGTGCGTACATACTCGAGTAATAAAAAAAAAAAAAAAAAAAAAAAAAAAGCCTATTTGTTTAAATTTCAAATTATATTATTATTTTATTAAAATTATTAAAATTAATTTACATAATGTGAAGATAGTAGGTGAAAAATATTTTGTCAGAAAATTCACTGAAATGTGCGTCATAGCCTAGACGCATGATATGATTTCATTGTAAAAGTTGCATTCATGATTACTTTTACAAGAATTGAAATCTTTTTCAGATTTAAACTAATATCAGGCTTATTTAGCATAAAAATGAAAAAAATTTATTTTGTAAAAATAATTCGCAAATGTCAATAAAATATAACTTAAGACTTGTGTTTTTCATTCAATTAAATTCATAATATTATCAATACTATTTAACAGTTTAAATTATAATTATAATAGTTGACAAGCACAAAAATGAATAATTTAATGACCGCTTTTCCCGACTCCTGACGGTTTCCCCGATTCATTTTTTGAAATGAATTTTTCAAATTTTGCAAATAGTTCATTTGATTTTTTAATTTATTCTTCATTATTCTAACATTAAGGAAACTCTAAATGTGAGAAAAAACTATTAAGAAAGTTAGTTAAAATTTCTATTTTTCTATTCATTAAAAAAAAAACGGCTATTTTTGACAGATTTCCCCCATATATATATATTCCTATATATAGTGATATATATATATTATATAAATAATATATATTATATTATTATATATTATCCGATATATATATATATTATATATTATATATATATATATATTATATATATTATATATATATAATACTATAATTATATATTATAAATATATATATTATATATATATATATATTAATATATATAATATTATAAATATATATATATAGTATATATATATATATATACTAATATATATATATATATTATATATTATATATTATATTATATATTATATATATATATAATATAATACCGTATATATATATTACCGTATATATATATATAATATTATATAATTATATATTATTATATATTATATTATATATATATATTATATATATATATTAATATATATTTTATATATACTTATATATATCTGGTTTGGTTTTAAACTATTGGTCTAATTGCTCAGTTTATTTTGTTCACATTTAACTGACTTGTTGCAAGTGCTCTCACATATTTATCTTCTCACTCCTAATTATTTATGACTAATAATTACCATCCATTTTTTTCCTTTTTCTACATATATAACGAACATTAATGTTCTGATACTCTCATCACCAAACCCCTCAATATTTACATCCACCAAATACCTTGTATAACCTTCTTCACCAACACAAAATCAAGCATTACTCTTCACTCAACACCACTTCTACCTGTACCATCATGTACACTTATGGATAATCTTATTAAAAATGTATTATTTACACACACATACCACTCATCATAGGAATCTATCACCTTTCTGCCATTCTTTTCTCCTTTAACCCAAAGGCACTGTTTTACCATTTCTCTTTTGAACATCACAAGTTGACTATACATTATTTTGAACCCCATCACACCTGTCCAAATATCATTCGATTATCCCAGAAAGTCCCATTCTCTCAGCATCACCCCTAGGGACATATGCAATAACACACACACTGGTACTAACTTCGCAAACTTAAATTTTACCATTAGTATTGTAGTACTCACACAGACAAAATCTACCAAAGTTCTCGACCACAAGTTACTCATAAGAATCACAAGTCCTTTTTTCCCCCCCTCTCATTCTTCTCCACTCAGGCACAATAATAATAATGCACTAATTTCTTTTGTTTGTTTTTCGCAATAAAAATAGAATTTTGTTAAAAATTTAAAATGTCTCAACGATTATGTTATCGATACCTGTATAGTATCCACTACAAGACCTGTGATAAATTAAATTCGTACCATTTTAATTTCTTGATATTCCCTCTATGTGGCTCCCTTAATCTTTTCTACCTTTTTATTTGTCAATTTTTTTTTTCCCAAAGTAATATTTGCAATAGAGTCAGACTCCCACTCTAACTGAACCCATCTTTTTACTGGTTGTAGAATGGCTTCTATTTTGACGGTTTTTTTTAAAATCTCAAATCTTGAATGTTCCCTTAGTTTATCTTTAATTATCTTTTATTGATTATTACATAGAGTATTGCATAGTAATTGCTATTTTGCAAGTTTTTGGCTCTGGCCTTAGTGCTTTTCAGTTTCTGTCTCTTCATCTGGTTGCTATAAGAATTTGACAGAGATGTTTGTCTTGAAATGTTTAATACCTATATAAATTGTAAATAAGCCTGTTAAAAAGAATCTTTAAATAAAATATTGTAATGCGATTCAAACACCGATTCTACACTAATGTCTTAATTCTTATATTTGTATTATTATTTTCAGATTTCGTGTTTTACAAGTTTATTTTATTTCTTCTCCATTTTCCTGCATTAAAACTTTTTAATTTACATGTAATTCCTAAGGATTCATTGTATTGGGGACGCCATTTATAATAGTATAAAAGTTTTACATTTAATAATGAATATTAACAGAAAATCCCCTGTAAAGGAAGAGGTTCATCAGGCTTTTCCCACAGCTCACTATGGCATCACTATATTTTAATTTTATTCCTATAACAAAAATAAATAAGCTTTTTAAGCTTTATTTTTTTAATTCTTCCTGAAGTTCTCTCAATCCTTAATTTCTTATCAAATTGAAGATATAATGAAATGATTACGGATAAAGTCAGACTGAGAGAAATAAGAACGAATTCATCTTAGATGAAAGAACAGGTCAACATCATGTATAAACCTGAAATTTTGAAAGCGTCAAGCCTCAACACACAAAGGTATTTAATATGTTCTCTTATTACTGATATATATATATATATAGTATACTATAGAATTTTATATATTTATATATATATATAATATATATATTAGTATTATATTATATATATTATATTATATATATATATATATACCGGTATATATATATATTATTTTACGTATATATATTATATTATTATATATATATTTTATTATTATATATAAATATAATATATATAATATATATAATTATATAATATTATATATATAGTATAAATATATATATAATTATTAAGGTAAATATTACGTAAGGCCGGGTTTTCTTTTTGACTTGCGTCATATCTTCTACTAACTTTTCTGTTTCCGATGCATTTATGCACACTACCTCCAGTATCCTCTGATTGATGGTTGATGATTGATGATGGTTGACTTATTTTAGTGTTTGACAATACAAAATTTATAGTCAGACACCATCACGACCCAAATTTTTCAAACTATACGATATTCTATCACCAGTATATATACAGTTTATAGATATATCTATATATTATAATATATATATTATACTATTATTATAATATATATATTATTATATTATATATTATTATATATATATATATATTATATATATATATATTATATATATATATAATATATATTATAATATATATATATATGAGTGATGGACCGATGTCAAAATTTGACTGTTGGCGGATGCGGATGCGGAAATAATGAGAGATGCGTGATGCGGATCTTAAAGTAGATGAGGATACGGATGCGGATGTTTACCCTTTGAAGTTTGAATTAAAATTATATATATATATTATATATATAATATATTTATATAGTATAAATATATATAGATAATATATATATATATATATTATATTATATATATATATATATTAAATATATTATAACTTTATATTAATATATTAGTGAATACATGACCATGATAAAATGTCCTCCATTTTTCTTTCTCACGTCAGGTTTTTTACGGCCTTCAGTGGGCCACCCCGCTTCCTCTTGCCTATCCCATCACAATCCCATCTAGCCATCAGCTAATCTTGCATGCTTCCTGAGGTGTTTCCTCATATGAATCCTCTACTGTGTCTTCTCCTACCTCTATCGCGTCTTCCCTTCGTCTCACTCCCGGTTTCCCCTCCGGCCTCCTGACTGGCACTCTCTCTCTCTCTCCTGCATTCCTACCCGTGTCCCCACATGATCAGTCTGGCTGTCCACCTTTATTTCATGTGTTTCCACCCACAGCTTTCTCTCACTTCTCGTGTCCACCTCTTCTTCTCGTCTTTTCCAATCAATTCTCAATCAATTCTCTCCACGTTGATTCTACTCTCCTCTCTCTGTCATGCTCCATGTCCCGCCCCATTCAACAGTATCGGCATCAACACTCCTTCTTATATTGTTCTCTCACCTCTTTGTTCATTTATTTATTATCAAGATGGGTTATACTTCTCTGTACAGTCCTGACCCGCTCAATCCTAGTAATTTCCTTTGCACACTCCCCTTCTTTTCCAAGTGCTCCATATATTTATATACTATCCAACTTTTATCTTTCTACTTGTCTACCTTCACACTATCAACTCTCCTCCTACTCCTGCTTAACTACATTGTTTCTGTTTTCTCCACATTATATTCAATCCGTGACTCTCAACTTTTCTGCAACACAGCACCTTTTGCTTTCACCTTCTCACCATCTTCACTCCAATCACTCCAATAATCTGCATTATACCATGATCTCGCGTCTAATCTCTCTAAACTCTCTTTTACACCGCTTATGACTGTGTCCAAATACTATAAACAGTATCGGCGACAGCACAATACCTTGCCTTACTCAGTTTTTACCTCAACCCATTCCTCGTTTCCTATATACCTGTTCTTACCTACTTTATGCTATCACGTAATTGCACTTTCTTATGCTTTATCGTCCTGCCTCCAAACTTCATAATCCCCTTCGAACTCTACCACAGTTTTCTTTCTGGTCAGAATTCAAATGCTTTCTTTCAAGTCTATGAAGGCATATATGCCCTTCTTATTGTATTCCATGTCTTTTCCATGTATACATTCTAAAGCACATTAATATGAATTACTTCTACACTCTGTACGCAATACTGCTTCTTACCCAATCTGTCTATTTTTTTATCTTAAGTTTCTGCTTATTCTTTAATAATGCTATGTGATCCATTTGTGATTTCCTCTCTTAATTTTTAACATATCCTGCTTTCCTCCATACCTTTTATAAATGGGAGATATTATTTGACACTTGCCCCAACTCCGGCACTCTACTCTCACCATAACCTGTTTCAGAATCTCGCATCAAGGCTTTCGCCCCTCTCTCCCTCCCCACGCAACTCAAATATTATCCATCTACCAAGTTTAATCTTCATTTTCCTTAGCCTCTCAAATTCCTCTCCGTTATTACTCTCCTCTTATCCTCACGTTTCCTCTTCCTTCCTCTCTTTCCCCTCCTCTTTCCGACAGCCTCCCATCATTCAAAACTCTCACTTACTCTAATCCACATTTGTTTTATTTCCTCCGGCTTACAATGTTTTCTCCATTTTTGTCTTTGATATTACAACTCTAATTCTTTGCTCTCTGATACTGTTCTTTGCAATCTTAAAAAATCTTCTTTGTTTTTCCTTCATATCATCTACAAGTCCTTTGCTAGCTTCTAAGCCACCTCCCATATTGGGCCTCTTCACTCTCTCCTTCATTTCTTCTATTTTCCGACTCTAGTTTAACTATATAAAATATAATATATATTCATTATAGTATATATAATAATATAGTAATTATAATATTAAATATTATTATAATATATATTTATATATATATTATATAATAGTGATGCAGCAATGTCATTTTTTTTGCATTCCGGATGCGGATCGATGTTTGATTTTAGATCCGCGATGCGGTGCGGGATCGATGTTTGATATTTTATATATATTATAATAATTATAAATATATAATTATATATATATAATATATATTATAATATAATATATATAAATATACTATATATACGGATATATATATTTTTATAATATTATATATATATATATATACTAATATTATAATATATCTATAATATATATATATATTTATATATATATATATTATATATAATATATTATATATAGATATTCGATTTACCCAAATCTATATAATTGTTTTACCAGGTTACGGACTGGAACCATCCAAATGCACACCCCACAAACTCTTTCCCAGCCTTCGCCTTAATAAAAAGATTAATTTACAATGACTATATACTTTTTTGCACTAGTATTGAAATTCAAATATAGGACGATTAGCTGGAGAAGTCATCAATTTTTCTTCTGATTCTATTTCTTTCATCAATATATTAGCCAGCAATCTAAATAACTATCAAAACTAGACGATTTATTCTTCATCAAATACACTATCCTGTTAAGCAACAAACAGAATCCAGTTTTAGGTAACATTTCCCAAAACTGATTGACTGTATCCAAACTATCTAATCGTTTTCTTGTGATAGTTTTCAATCATTTGCATCTACATCTTTTGAGTTCGGAAAGTTACTTTCCTTTTCATATGTACTGTAGAAATTTTTCCAGTGATACTGTTATTGATTTACTTCTCCCAGGTTTAGTTCTGTAGATTTTCTTCATTCCCTTCCAATGGTTGCAAAATTAATAGATGTTCGGTTTGAAGTTTTTCCAATGCAAACAAAAACTACGATTAACATTTTCTAATCTATGTTAAAAAAAAATTGCCTACATAAATAAATTGAAATAGTATGAATGTCATTAATTCCACAGAACCAAAGAGTTTTTCTAGCCGTAGTTTACATCTTTCTTTCTTTGTAAACCGCCATCATTTCAATGTGAGGTTCCGTCGAATAGCCCATACTGTTGTGGCGGTTAGGTTTTACATCAGAGACACGAACGCTTATGAGGCGCGATTTTTTGGTAATTTCTTCAAATGGTTTCAATAGCTCTAAGCAGTGTGAATTTTGATGTTATTTCCCACATTTAGTAAGAATGGTAACCTTTGGATCGAATGCGTATAAAGAAAGAGTTTTTTTGAAGCAATACCATTCTTTCCATATATGAAGTGTACAATTCCAGCGAGTTGGAATGTTTTGATAACATTAAGATATGGACTATCAAGCCGTTTTTGAAAATTCTTAAAACTCATTTATTTTCATCTTTCTTTAGATTCATCATAAGTATTTTTATGATCAATACTTTATCAAGTTCGCAATAAAACCATCGCGTAACATCCGCAGCAAAGCCGCGGATGCAGGATGCGATCTTTAATAAGTGGCGGATGCCTCCCGATTCGGATGTTACCTGCTAATACTAATATCATATATATTAATAATATTATATATATATTATATTATAATAGATATATATATATAATATTAAATATATTATATATTATTAATATATTAATTATATATATTATATATAACTATATTATAGTTAGAATTCAAATTCAAATAATCAATGATTCCATTTAACGAATTGAAAAAATGACAATATTTTATATGCTTTGTGATCAAAGTGGAAAATTCGATCAATATCTCATTTTTCAAAGAGGATGGGATGCGGATTCAAACTTTAGGGCGGATGTCGCAAATGCGATGCAGGATCGCGATTCTATGTCCATCACTAATAATATTATATATATAATAATATATAATTATATACTTATAAAATATATATAATAACTAATATATAGTTATATATATATATATATATATATATAATTTATAGATAGTATATATTAGAACCGAACCCGGGGCCCGGCAACCGGCCAAAAATTCAGCAACCCGGTTTCTACCCGGTTTAACTGTAAATTAACACCAAATAATAGAGGGTTAAAATCAAACAAAATAAAAAAATTATATTTATTCCATTACTCCTTTGTTATAAATTGATGCAAAATAATAAAATACCTTAAATAATAATCAATTTTTTTGGCGATTTATATGACTGTCAATTAAATGATTGATTGTTCTTTAATTTTCGAAGTTGTTTAACATGAAAATATTCGAAATTTGATATATAAACGAATTCGAAAAGAAATAAATAATTGTTAAAATATTAATGCTATTACTTATTAACAGTAATATATCTCAAGAGTACATGAAATTACTCCCATTTTTATGGTGCGTCTTTCTCTTTGCGTTCATATTCTTTAACACTCATCCTCCAGGCAAAATATTACTAACCACCATTTATCAACATATATATACACATGATTAAGT
The DNA here is from genome assembly GCA_015478945.1 of Trachelipus rathkii. NCBI lineage: Eukaryota > Metazoa > Arthropoda > Malacostraca > Isopoda > Trachelipodidae > Trachelipus > Trachelipus rathkii. Next base: position 34 of record JABUQX010061070.1, on the reverse strand, counting down.
ACACACCCCTCTTCTAGATAAAACCTTACAGACA